>JAXIVD010001170.1:0-30000 GCA_036785275.1 Cancer borealis
CACGTATATGTGCGTGTCAGTGTGTGTGTGTGTGTGTGTGTGTTGTGTGTGTGTGGTTGTGTAGTTGATGATTGTACTTTGTTTACGTAATCAAAACGTTAAATACAACTATGTTTATCAGGAATTTAAGTATTAATGTCATGTTCTTCAATGTATAGTAGGAAATAATTATGATCTTTCTCACTACTAACATACTCTATTCATTCTTACTCTTCTCATTGTTTTATTTCTATCTGATACTCTATTTTTTTTTTTTCTCTCATTTCCTGATTTGTAACTCACACACTGTTCATCTTTGCTCTTTTAATTTCCTCATATTATGTAACTGACACTCGGTTTATCTTTTTTTTTTCTCCTCATTTCCTCACTAGTAACACACACACAGTTTTTTCCATAATAGTAATATAATACAACAACAATTTCCCTTCCACGCTCTTAACCTTCAACAACAACATCCTCCGCCTCTTCCTCTTCTCCTTTAATCACTGTCGGGAAAGTAAAGAAAAAAAAAAAGGATTATATATATATACAAAAAAATAAAAAAATCATTGCAATACCATTTACCATAACAATTACATTTCTCCTTTGACACACACACACACACACACACCACACACACACACACACACACACACACACACACACACACACACACACACCACACACACACACACACACACACACACACACACACACACACACACACTTTCTCTCTTACACTTACTTAATACTCGATTCCCTTTTCTACCTTGACACTCCACTGAACTTTTTCCACTCCATAAGCCTTTCTTGGTCTGGAAATAGGGGTTGAAAGCTTCCTCTTCCTCCTCCTCCTCCTCCTCCTCCTCTTCTCTTCTTCTTCTTCTTCTTCTTCCTCTCTGCTTCTATGTTTTCAAGCTTCTCTTCGTATTCTCCCTCCAGGTTTTTTCCTTCCATCTGGCTCTTTATTTAATCCTTCTTCCTCCTCTGTACGTCTTTCCGTCTCCTCTTCCCGTCCTCCTGATCCGTAGCTTTATATTTTTCTCTTCGTTATCCGGTATTATCCTCCTCCTCCTCCTCCTCCTCCTCCTCCTTCTCCTCCTCCTCCTCTTCCCTCTTCCTCCTCCTCCTCTCCTCCTCCTCCTCCTCCTCCGTCTCTCACATTTTCGATGCCTCTCAGGGAGCAGCCAGGTTGAGGAGGCAGTCCATTTATTATAAGATGCTCCTTCTCTCCTTTCTTCACCCTTACTTTATTTCTCTCCTCTCTCTCTCTCTCTCTCTCTCTCTCTCTCTCTCTCTCTCTCTCTCTCTCTCTCTCTCTCTCTCTCTCTCTCTCTCTCTCTTTCTCTCTCTCTCTCTCTCTCTCTCTCTCTCTCCCTCTCTCTTCTTTATTATTTTCCGTTTCCATGAGTCATTAAGTTTATCATCTCCTCTCCTCCTCCTCTCTTCCTCTCCTCCTTCCTCCTCCTCTTCTCTTCCTCCTTCCTCCTCCTCCTCTTCCTCCACGTTCGCCCTCAATGTCAATCTTTCCCCTTGAGAAATACTGTTTGTTAAGGAAAAAATACCACTCACACGAGACCAGAATAAATATGAATAACAATGAGTAATGAGTTGAGTAACGTCTTGTCGTGTTCTTCGTCTTCTTGTCGTGGGTCACCTCATTGATCTTATTCGTGGTTGTCTTTGAAGGTCTTCTAAACGGATCTATTTTTCATTTGCATTCATATCTTTCCTTCTTAATGAAAACTGTTTTATTTTGTGTTTTTCCTTCAATCTTTCCAGCAAAAACGACTTTCTTTTGTATTTCTATTCCTTCCTTCCAGCAAAAACTATTTTTTGTGTGTTTTCATTCTTTCTTTCCTGCAAAACTACCTACAGTTTATCTCTATTCATTCTTTCCAGCAAAAACTATCTCATTTTCTAATCTGCATTTATTCTTTTCCACCAAAACTACCTTCTATTACATTTCCATTAACTCTTCCCTATAAACACGCTCACTCTCCCTCACATGTCATTCCTCGTAGACTGAAACAAGAGTCAAGAGTCGTGTTTGCCACCAGTGCAGCATCTCAAGTCAACATCAGTTCTATAACAGCAGCAACACCTCATTATAGTAGTAGTAGTAGTAGTAGTAGTAGTAGTAGTAGTAGTAGTAGTAGTAGTAGTAGTAGTAGTAGTTGTTGTTGTAAGACAATGGTATACCAGCTTAACATGTCCTGGTCGGCGCCACACTGTCGTTCCATTAGCTAATTGTCTTCCGTCGCCAAGGTCATTCCACTCACTCATCGTCACAGCCTCTCCCCCCCTCCCTCCTAACCACCCATCCGCCCATCCGCCCACCCGCCCATCCGCCCATCCGCCCATGCGCTTCTCATCGACATACTGACCTACTAATCCCATCAAGATAAATACTGGACTTTTTCATTGTGACTAATTGAAAAAAAACACAAAAAAAACATAACTGCTTATCTCTCATTGTGTTTTCATCCCTCCTCCTCCTCCTCCTCCTCCTCCTCCTCCTCCTCCTCCTCCTCCTCCTCCCCTCACCATCCAACTCCAACTCCAACTCCAACTCCAACTCTTCCTCCTCCTCCTCCTCCTCTTTCCTTCTTTACTAACCCCTTCCTATATTCCCTTTTATCCCTTACACCCTTTCTCCCTTTCTCCCTTTCCTCCTTGTCCCTCCCCTTCACTCCCCTTCTTGTCCCTTCCCCTAGCTTGTGTTCCCTCAGTCAGGTATGCAGACAGACACGCTGACACTTTATTTCCCTTAATGACAACTAATGGGAAGACTTACAAGGCACATTATCTCCTCATCCTCCTCCTTCTCCTCCTCTCCTCCTCCTCTTTTCCCCTTCTCTCTCTTGCTCTTTATTCCTCTCTTCTTCCCTCTCCCTTTTCTCCTCAGCTTCCGGGACTTTATATTTCCTTCCCCTCCGTTTCTTCCTTTCCCTTATTCTCTCTTTCGCCTTCCGTTCCCTCTCCTCTTTCTGTCTTTTCCTGTTCATTTTCGTTCACCTGATCTTTCTTTTGAGTTTATTTCTTTCTTTCTTTCCTTTCTTTCTTTCTATCCTTCTCTTTCTTCTCTGATCCCATCCTCTTACATAATTCAGAATATTTTTGTCGTATATTCATCTTCCCTCACCCTCCTTCCCCTCATCCTCCCTCCCTCCCTCCCTTCCCCTCACAAATAACGTAATTGCATCTAATCATGACCGTTCCATCTGCCCTTAAAATTGCCTTGATAGGGCTTCGGGGCCTCCTCCAGCTTATCAAGGAACTTCTCTCTAAAAAAAAATATGGTAATGGACACCAGATTAAAGTTTCCAGTACCGATCCAGTTAATGTTTTGGCTGCACGTAAACACACACACACACACACACACACACACACGCAAACATACACACACACGCAAACATACACTCCATTTTTCATTCTTAATCCTTCCATATGTATTACTTATTACCATTGTTTTCGCCATTCATTCTGTTGTATAAGTCTTTCCTGTTATATACTCTTTCTGTAGTTCATTCTGTTTGTTAGACTTTCTCCCTTCCTTCCTTCCTTCCTTCCTTCCTTCCTCTCTTCAATACATCTTCCTCTCTCCCTCCCTTCGAACCCTTTGCATTTATATCCCATTCTCTTCCCCTTCCTCCTTCTCATCCTCTTTCTTATTTTACGCTATCCTCTTTTCTCTATACCTTTCTCTTCCTTTCCCTTTTCACTCCTGCTTTTCCTTTACTCTTCTCGGTGTCAGGTTACAGTGGTTCAGTGGGTCGTACGCCTCACGAGGGAGATAAAGCCGATAATTTATAGCCCCGATACCTGATCCAGAACGGTCATTCACCTCAACCAGTCCTGAACACCCCTTGCTAACCTCAGTATGTCTTAGGGGGGAGGACTGAGTGATTGCAGAAACACTATAGTTACTCAAGGAAGGAATCGTGTAATGACTGAAAACTGTTTTGACTCCACGGAAAAGTTAGGACAGTGGATCTAAGTGAGTAATTGTGACTAGCCTTGAGACGTGATAGTGTTGTTATGCTGTATAATGACACTTTTAATGATAGTTAATAATGTTTAATGATAGTTAATAGTATAAATACAGTGTTTGTAAGGCGAAGATTGTGCTGAGATGGTATGAAATGACCTGTGATCTGCCAGTCAAATTGCGTTTTTTATTTTATTTTTTTTTTTTATATTGCAAATACGTATTTAAATGAGTTAATACCGCTCTGCTTATACATTGTAATACTTAATAGGTTAGGTTAGGTTAATTCTATCATTCTATACCTAGGGAGAGATCGGCAGGTCAGCAAGTTCCGTCCTCTTCCTATGCTGTATGTTTATATGTATATAGAACACTAAATATCTATATCTATCTATCTAACTATATCTATCTTCCTCCCACAGTTGACTGGAAGGACACACCATGGGACAGTTAGGCAGAGTTACGGCGGGGTGGGACGCAATCTTGTCGACGCCCTCTCTCGCCTCCAGTGCCGCCCGTTCTTCGTGTCAGCCATTGGGGAGGATAGCCACGCCCGCGCCCTTACCGCCCACAATCCCCAGCTGGTAAGAGAGAGAGAGAGAGAGAGAGAGAGAGAGAGAGAGAGAGAGAGAGAGAGAGAGAGAGAGAGAGAGAGAGAGAGAGAGAGAGAGAGAGTGAGAGAGAGAGAGAGAGAGTGTGTGTGTGTATGTTTCAAATATAATTAATGAAAACCACGTGCATTTTAACAGGGCTCCGAGGGCTTAACGGTGGTTCCAGAGGTCTCGACATCTGTGTATTGTGTGTTGTTGGACCAAAAGGGCGAGGCACTCCTAGGCGTTGGAGACATGGCAATGCACGAACATATCACACCAGCCCATGTAAGTATATGTATGTGTTATTGTGTGTGTGTGTGTGTGTGTGTGTGTGTGTGTGTGTGTGTGTGTGTGTGTGTGTGTGTGTGTGTGTGTGTGTGTGTGTGTTTACCTAGTTGTAGTAGACAGGGCCTGAGCTACACTCGTTTGGTCATGTCTCCGTATCTATATTTGTTCTGTTTTTCCTTCAGTTGATTCTTTGCCATTATCACCTCCTCCTTCAGTCCATTCCAAGTGTGTGCGTGTGCAGGGGCGTAGCTAGGGTACATGGCGCCTAGGGGCAACCACTAGAATCGCGCCCCCACCACCTCCTATCTCTTAGGAGTGGGGGTGGGTGGCTAATTAGCTGGGGGTGTTGTGGGAGCGCTGTAAACCAGGGTTGGGTCCAAGTAGTATTATAAAAACCTTTGAGAAAAATCAGAAAACATTTATAATCATTTTAGAATCCGTAATAAACAAAGATATCAAGAAATAATAGTTTTGTACACATAGCAGAAAAGCAATCATATATACTTTAAAAAATCGTCTGAAACACCTAACCGTTTTTTACATAAACATTAATTATATTTGTTTCGTATTTATTTCATGAAAATTTTTTATTTCTAAGGTCAATCATAAAATCAAAAAAGAGAATAAAGCAATAATAATTAAATTAAACCAATATAAACCATAGAATAGAACATATAAAAATTATTCAAATAGAAAGTAAAGCCCAAATGAATCATAACACGAAGAAAAAAGAAAAAAACAACGAAAAAATGAGATAAAAAACTCGGTAATTATTTGTTTACATCCAAGAGTGTTAATTATAGCGTGTTAGGTACAGTAAAAGAAGTGTTGGTACATGACTTACAAGGATATAGATGAAGGTGAGTGTGTTGTGTTATGAGTGTGTTTTAGTGGGGTAATGGGCTAAAAGGCTGACGGTAGCACTAAAATGTCGGTATACCGAAGGGCTTCTAATACCTGTAATACCGGTAATACCGCCCCGAAAATAATCTGATTGTGTTACCGATTAATAATGATGATACTTAGAGCACCAATTGTGTTGCATATCATCTATATCTATATATGGAGTTTAGTGATGTGTGTGTGTGTGTGTGTACTGTATACTCACTCAATCACTAGTATCTTCCTTTCATTGGTCAATCATTACTATTAAAACTTGATAGAACTAACCTTAATTCTATCTGACATGTAAGTATTAACCTCAGGAGAACACGCGAATGTGACTTCCATATTACCTCTTACTTTCTCTAGTAATCTATCTTTCATTTAATATTTGCCGCCCTCAGGTTCGCCAGTTTGAGAGGCAGCTAACTAACGCTCCCTTGGTGTTAGTGGATGGTAACCTCCCTCAACGCACTATTAACTACATCCTTGACCTCTGCAGCGCCGCCCGTGTGCCTGGTAAGTACAATGCATTAATAGTGTCCATTGTAGGAACCTTGATAAATTGTTAGCCATGATGTGTTTGTTATAGTGAGCTAATGAGGCTTGTCATATAACCTCAACATCCTATCATTCTCTGCTTTCATTTTTTCTTCTCTCCCAGATATTCCTTTCTGTACCCTCTTCACCTCCTTCCTTAAACATTTAATTCTCTTGACATTTCAATCTCCTTTCCCACCTCCCATTTGCACTCAGTTTTGCATCAAGCATAATCTAATCCATTTTATTTATTTTCTTTCTATCTCATGTGACACCTCATCCTTCCACTGCAACCACTTTTCATAGATATATTTCACAAAAGATGTATAAAAGTAATTAGGCAGTGCTTACGGGTACGGCAGCCGGTACTTAATAACTATCATTGAAGACTTAGCGCTGGAAAAGCATACATTTAACACTGTACGGTGGAAGCCTTTGTCGCATCCTCATCTCTGAGATTTGTCGTAGAAATGCAAAACACGAGTAGAAAAACATTAACCGTAAACATTTATTATAAACTTAAAATATAACATTAGAAACAATTGCTTGAGAACAGGTATATTAATAGTTACATCAATAATTCCCAATACTGTATTAACATTCAATGAAATAGTCATATAACACTATAATAGTAAACAATGTTAGTCATTAAGTCTTACCACATCAGCAGCAGCTCAAGACTTGTTATATTGTATTGGCAATCATCACTTCACTTATCCTACAACACATTACAAGTATACAGTAAAACCTCGATAAAACAAACCAATTGGGGCGGGGTGTCTGACGTTATATCCGATAATTCATTATATCCGAAGTTCGGTAAAAATACCGAACAAGTTCGCTATATACGGGGTTTCGTTCATTAAGACGTGTTCATACAGAGTTGTTACAGGGTACTGAATTTAAGTGTATTGCTGCTTGTAAGTGTTTGCTCTTATCTGATAACAGGTTTATTTGGTGCTAGCTACCTTTCAATGACAAGTTTCATGTTTATTGGCAAGCTACATTCATTATGGGTCAGCCTCTGTCACCTAGGATCAGATTATCAAGTTCCAATTAGTTCCAACCCTTCATCGATTAAATTACTTTCTATGTCCTTCCCTTAGACTTCATCCCATGTGTTCCTTGGTCTACCTACTGGCACTCTACCTTCCTTCTACTTTTCCTTTCCACTTTGATATTTGTAATGTGTTTCATTTGGGCATTTTCACCTTTTCCACATTGTCAAGCCAACACAATGAGCCGATGCAATCTGTAAAACATAAATGGTGGAACATTTTATACGTGAGAAAGGTCACGTGACAAAGTCTTTGAAGTGCTATGTGCTTGGAGGCTGGAGTAACAGTGAAGGCACCATGCCAATATGCCACTAGTGTAGAATTAACCTAAACCAAGTGTTTGCAATACTTTGCATACTGAATCATTCAATTTTCATCCTGGCATAGTTCACCATTATGTATCTATCTATATACCTGGCTTATATCCCCTTAAAGGGTGATAACCAAGACAAGGTATTAGATTTGGAGAAACATTACTACACACAGAGGAGCTTCATAGATACCTTCCTCCGTCCCTTTTGTTCACTTTACAACACAAAGGGAATACGGTGGTAGTATTCTTGCACCCTTACCATGAAATTAACAAAATACCTTGCTTTACAAAGTGCAACCCACTCCCGTGGGTCAGCGGGTAACAACCCAGCCCATTGTCCAGCAAGACAGGTTCAAATCTCATTCAGATAGCAAATGATTTTTCACTGATAGGGAGTGGTTACTGTCCCCCTTGAGCAAGGGGATGGGGGTGTACACACATATGCGTGATATGCACCACAACTGGTGCTCTACGCATTACATATAGAAAAAAGAAAAAAAAATACAAATGTAATCTTAAAGAAAGTGTCTGTGACCTTAAAATATTTATGTACACAACATCAGGCACATTGTTCACTAATTAGTCTCATAGCTTTGGACGGCTTAATGGTTAGGAACAACACAATCCTTCAATACTGGATGCATAAATGGACGGAATAAATTTTGTATTATATCACATACTAATCAACAGTCTATATGTATGATACAATGTTTATCATATCAACAGTTATAAGCTTTATGAAATTCATTCAAAAAGTTCTTAACATTATCATTTTGTACAAAACATTTACAGATCTTGTCAAACAGATGAAGGGAATCATGATGAGCACAATGCCTCATCATGTTCCTGAAATACTATTACACTGTCTGTCGCTTGTATCACTTTTACATCAGACTCACTGTATGATAGAAAATTACAAAAATATCCTGATCATTACATTCACATTTGGTTATCAATACTGACTTTCAGAATACAGTATAGTACGTCAGGAGTTAATACTCTGAGGAAAATTTTCAGTGCACGTTAAAACTTCAAATACATAATTATTTGGCATCTGCACCACTTTATAAAACTGAAGGTATGCCAGTTACAGCTGTAAATTGGCTGCCTCTATATTCTCACTTTTAGAATCTCAGATGTACCCATGGCTCACCATACCCATACCCATGCCCATGCCCATGTGCCCCTGGTGATCAATGTGCAGGAGGTTCGTAGCTTGACGTTTCCGCTCCCGAGCCTCAAAAGTTTCCTGTAATAGAAATGATGTGTTAGAGAATGACGGCCAGCATGATACAAAAAAATCCTAAATACTGTGCCTTGAAAACAAGATAATTTCAAAAACTTTATAAAAGAAAATAAATAAATAAAAGTAAGGCAGATGTATGTAATTGTATAAAATGAGCAACACTTTCAAGACTAATGCATAAAACTAGGGATATCAAGAACTTAGGAATCGGAATGAAAGTTATTTATACTCACATGTAGAAGTACAAAGCCTGAAAAGGCATGGAAGCCGCCAGCCACAACAGCGAAGGCATAGGACCAGGAGAGGTAATTGAAGTTAGGGTTGAGTAGCCAGTCTCGGGACCAACACATCACGCCAAACACCAACACAGCAAAGAACAATGCCACAACTGAAGAAAAACAATACAATATGAAGCACAAAGGATATTAACTTAGCTCAACCTCAAATGACAAAAAGATATTAACTTTGCTGAACCTTAAATGACAACATAGTACTCTATCTTTATGCTACTTAACCGGGTTAATTGAAAAAAGAAGACAATAAATTTGCAAGATATTTGGGATAATTTTTATGTTATCTCTCCTGATACCTTAAGTCACATCAAGACAGTAACCATTTCAATAGTGTCCACAGCCTATTGCTTACCCGTGACCGCCTGACAAAGGAAACAGAAGCCAGTGAGATGCCATTCATAGCGCATGATCATTTGCATCGGCCAACGCATCAGGATGAGGCTGACGGTCACCAAGGTTGTCATGCTGGCCAGCAAGGCGATGGTCATGAAGGTCTGCACGGCCATGAACCAAGCTGAAAAGGGGAATAGAAATCTCTCGTATTATAAATTGGAAAAATAAATCAAATATATATATACTAATGAGTAATGAATGCAGAATTCCTTGTATTTTGTAATGTGAATTGAATTAAATCCAATACATATACTAATGGTAGAGTAATTAATGTAGAATTCATTGTATTTCTTTGAATCTTTCAAGTCTTTGTAGAAGTGTACAAAGGAGGGCTTCCTAGACCTCTCGTTCCATCTCTTTTTGCCGCATTTTATGAACGGAAGGAAATACATTTGTAGTAGTATTCTTGCTGCTACCACCACAGGGCAAACAGTGATGAGTGTATGTGTACGTGTATGTATGCATGTGCGTCATTCACCACAGTCTTGCGGATCACGCGCTGGACTCGTGATTGCCAGCTTTTACCCTCCCGGAGAGAGCTTACAGCTCATTATAGCCCATCTATGGGTAAGGCTGTGACCTTTCACACCACACACCCCATCCTCTTGCTCAAGGAGGACAGTAACTGCTTGGTCATCAGTGAAACTTTGCACCTTGAGCAAGGCGTGAACTCGAGCCTGCCAAGTGACAGGCCGAGACGTTACCACCGAGCTGTATAGAATAATGACATACCTGGTAACATCCACGACCATATGATTCTGTATTCCTCTGAGAAGATGTAGTTACACCCCATAAACTTGTGATCATATTGGTACTTGGGATAACGAAACCCATCAAAACAAAACTCCCACAGTCCCATATTACTGAAGTCACTGTAGGTGTACGAGTAGGACTGAAGCCAGTACGGACTGAAATATAGGGTAGAAATTAATTACATGAATATAAAATCAAACTTTATATGACATTTTAGCAACAAAGTAGTGAAGAAAAAAAGAAAATAACATTATAGGTCAAAACTAATTTCCAGAAATAATATATGACCACAGTGTGATTCCACGATAAACTGTTTTTGCATTTAACTTTACAAACACAACAGTGAACATAAACCTTACAGGATCAACTAACCTGGTGAAGGAAATTACAAAGAAGACTGTTGCAACAAAGGCCACAATACCAGCATTGACCAAGGCAGCTGGAAAAAAAACAACTTTATTGAGATTCAGTTGAGAGATAGAAAGGTTATGAAAAGGTACACAGGTTGGATATATTTGAAGTTATTGCAATCTTGTGAAGAGGACCAATGTTTCAAGGAGAGGGGAAAGAAGAAAAAATAATAACAAAAATTCAATGACATCCCTCCCCAAAAAACAATATAACATGACAATACTAACACCAACCATAACTTCAATCATTACCATTTCATCACATCATCAATACAATATATAAAAAAGAAACACATTAATTAATTACTTGTGGGTCTGACATATTCATAAAATTTCTCTATGACAGGAGGGTAGTAGGATGAGGTTAGGGAAGGTCGGCGACTCAGGCGAATAGGATAGCCTGAGTATAAACTTGTTCCTGCTACTGAAGACATAACTGCTGACTCTGCTTGTAGAGTTACTGAGATGGTCTTGCTGAGTACAGTATCTTGGTGTGCCTTAGGATGAGTAACTTGTCTCCTATTATCACCATGTATCAAATTTTCAGTTAATATTCCATTCTTAAAGGCATTTGTAATATAGTCACTTTAGCACCTATTGGAAAACACTGTATGGATTAGAAAGCATTACACTGTAAGAAATCTGTTGAATGTATTTTTTTTTCTTTTTTTTTTCTATTCCGGCAAACTTTACGTCGGCTTGAAAGTGTGATGCGAGTTTTAATCACTCACGGTAACACAAGAGCGAGAGAGTTTCCGGAAAGATAGAGGAACAGGTGAAAACGAACTAACTAACCACTCAGTTCTTATTATGGCGAGAGAGCAAGCATCCGGCGAACCTCATGTACCGTACACTACACCACCTTGCGTAAATGACAATGAGAACGTGACCACTGACCACGTACACACACCGATCACACTAACACTATAACCTAAACACCTATAACACAGTCAACCATCACTTTGAGTTGTAGTTAACACGTCAGTAGCAGCACCAGTGATCTCGACGGTTCAAGTGAGAGGTGGAGGAGAGAGGAGGGATACACACCCCTCCATCCCCCATCCTAACCCCCCACAAACAGCCATCCATGTAAAACAACCACCCATTCACTCTCGTTTTTTATACTTACTCGAGGGCGGGGAGGGTTTGATATTCCTGTCGATGGAGTCCCAAGATTGTCCATTTTGTAATATTCCAACTGAACTCCTCCACGAACGCTTGTCATCCATGGTTAGGCAGGTGTGTTGCTTACCTGTGTGTCCCGCGTCACTACAACCACACCTTAATGAGGCTGGCTAGTCTGAAGGCCAACACACACACTAACACACTAACATATACCTCCACCCTCCCCTACCTTCATATCATACTCCACCACTATTTGTATAGGGTTAATGGATCTATATGGTATATTTAGGCTTGTTTAGGTTAGATATTAGTGGTGGTTTAATGTTTGTTAAGTCTAAGTCACTGCCAGTACATCTATGCAAGGTGTTCTATGCGTTGGTGCCACATATATCTAGCAGGAAATTCAATGCGAATGTTACTCTAATTTATCTAAAGTTGTGATGATAGTAATGTGTATTGCTTCCTTGTGTTATCTAGCATCGTGTATATTAGAAGTTTGAGTGTATTGATATTGTTATAATCTTTCATATTGTTATTTCCTGTATCTACAACACGTGGAATGCTTCGTTGCAACTAGCTTTGTATTGTATTGATATATATTATTTTTTCATAAGTATTCGTGTGTAATGAAAGTTTGAACCACAGCTGAAAGTACCACGCATATATACATAATTTGCAGTCACACAGTATAGATACATTTATGCATTCTGCTATATAGACACATTAGTAAGCATAGCACATATTTTGTTCATCACTACCTTGTTGCATTAATAGGTAGCTCATGCACGGTGTAATTGCTTTGTCTATTACATGTCCATAGGTATTTAGGAGCTATCTGGCAAACCACGCAATTTACTGCTTATAAGGAAATGCGTAGATACGTATTATTCATTAACCAGCCTTGCTATACCTGGTTTTACTTGGTTTTTATTAACAATTGGGTGTTGAATGTTAGTTAATACATGTGGAATCAGTAATATGAAATGAGTGTATAGATAGAGGCGGTAGATGGCAAGCATTAGTGAAGGGAGGGAAGGAAGGCGGGAGGGAGGGAGACACCACCCACCCAACCCTGGTCAAGTTACGGACCCGCCCCCCAAGCCTTGTTTTTGTGTGTGTGTGTGTGTGTGTGTGTGTGTGTGTGTGTGTGTGTGTGTGTGTTCCATCCTTTTTATGACACTGATCCTTGTCATTTCCATACATACACACGCATACATACATCTTTTTTCCTTCTTGAACTATCGTAATGGGAAATAGGAAAAGCTATCATGCACCCGAGAGAGAGAGAGAGAGAGAGAGAGAGAGAGAGAGAGAGAGAGAGAGAGAGTAATACAATGGTGCAAGTAGTGCCTGGTTCATCACGGTACTAAAAAACAATTGGACACAGACAGACCCTTGTCCAGATTAGCCTTTGCGCTGGGGAGCCTAAAACATATTGCCTCACTTGGTAATGTCACTTGGTAATGTCACTTGTCAACTCTCTCTCTCTCTCTCTCTCTCTCTCTCTCTCTCTCTCTCTCTCTCTCTCTCTCTCTCTCTCTCTCTCTCTCTCTCTCTCTCTCTCTCTCTCTCTCTCACCTACCCTGGCATGCTTTCAGTTAACTTTCTTCCAACCTTTAGATCGATCTTTATAATTATTTTCTTATGTCCTTCAAAGTTCGTAAATTATTTCACGAATGAGATAAATTTTACTGCATGCATAAGTTTGATCTTTCTTCATACACTACCTGTTCCCTTTTGTGTAGTCCCAGAATACCGTTGTCTCCTTCCTGACATTTAGTATATTCATGTATTTTTTTTTTTTTTTACAATATTTTTTTCTCTCCTTGTCATGTTTTGCTCTGGACTCCAAAAGTTACTGAGTCCTTTCCATATTTTGTTTCATATTGTCCGTTGTGCGATTTGTACGTATTCATCAATCGCTATAGTACTAGAGGCATTGCAAAATTCAAAGAACATTTTTTTATACAATGCAAATCCTCGAAGCGTAGGAAAAAAAAGGGGATGAAATGAAAACTTTAATATAAAAAACCCCACTTTATTGTGTTTCTCCTTCCAGTCTAACATGTCCAACACACCTTTGAGACACCTTAACACTTTGTAGCTGCCAGACTCCATTACAATTGTCTACCATGCACATACAAGAGTTGGCACCTTGGTCTGGTTTGAACAGTTTGAGCAGAACACACTAAATGAATTGTTGATAAAATATGATTTTTAACAATTCCAGACCACACGGATTTCTGAACCATGTGTTATTTATCTAAGAGGTTCTAATGAACATAACTCGCTCAACGCCAAAAACAAGACACAGGAAAACACACTCAAACTTTCCCAGTTTGAAAATACGTTGTCTCGGTAGTCACATACACTAAGTAGAAAGAATCTTATTTTGATTAAAGCTAAATCTATTCAACAGACACTTTGAAAGGAAAACCAAGGACTAACATTTCTTGAGTTGTAATTGCAGCACCACACTTAACTCAGTCATTAATGCAAGAAGAATAGGCTATAGATAGATAGATATAGAAGATCTAGTCATGTGCTAACAAGATAATCAATTGCATTCTTTGATTGACCTACAGAAGCTTATGTGGTATGTGACAAGGCACACCACTGGCTTCCGTCCCATCCCATCACGTCATAGTAATGGCTTCTAAACCAGCTGGGATTGTGTACTTGCTGAAAGAATTGCATTTTTGGCCAAATAATCATCTGCCTTCATGGTTGAGTGTGGTGATGTGGCGCTTGGCTGGTTATGTTATTAGACGTCTTATTTACATATACTTCCCAATGACTTGAACGGATGGTTGTAGGTTTATCATAATTAACATTACTTATTAATGCTATTATTAATATTATTACTACCGTAATATCAACTGCCAGTTTGGTCACAGCACAGTGGACGGAACAGTTGTAAAGGACGGAATAGTTACTACGGCATTTCCAGTCTTTAAAAATACCATAAAAAGTAATGAGTCATGATTGCAAATATTTACATGAATTTGGCTTAGAACTAAACAGTGACTATCCTGAGAGGTTCATACTTTTGTTCTTCTAATCATGAAATTACAGTGAAATTGCATACATTGTAATACTGCATTTTTAATCTTAATACCTTCGATTATTGCTTATTAACACAAAATTTTGAGTGCAAAAATATTCATTAGTGTAACTGGAGAGTATTTTATGTCACAATTTAAATAACAGAAGGCTAAACAGGAAGCAATGTCTCATACTGATTTTAGTCTTGTTTACAAATTTTACATATCTATTAGTAATACTTCCTTACAAAGTGTTGGAACCTTCACGTCATTGTAGGGAACTGGCTTTAGTCTGAAGCTTCTGTTCATTTAAAAGGAACACTTTCAAATACAAGGACAAACCAGTCATCTATTCATCGCTAAAAATAATTTATAAACTGACAAAAAATATGTACAGCCTTAAATCATTACAAAGAATATAAAAGTTTCCATCTCTTTGACCTGCATTAATTTAGCTGCTACTTCTAAATGCCAGGTAAATACCACTGCATGTAAGAATACGCTAATTTCCTTCATAATCGTAAAAATAGGACACACACAGTGACTGAAAATGCTGTTAGGATTAAAACTTTTCCTGTATAATTTGTGTTACTAGATATTAATTCACCCACCAAACACATGCAACGTTTACATACATATTCCACTTACTTCCATTACCCTTTGTTCATTCGGGTATTTGAACATGATAAAACTAAAGCAGCAGTCCAGTAACAAAACCTAATGCCTGAATCCTAGAAATGAAAGACAGGTTGTTGCACAGAGTTTAGTTAGGTTTTGGTTCCCTCGAGGGTGAAGACGCCGTGACTCTGACGATAGGATTCCTTGCGTTTCTGGATGCGGTATTCCACCCAGTACAGCACGGCAGCTACGAACTCTGCTACCACACCAACCACAGCTGAGCGAGACGAAAAAATAATAAAAATGCTGAATTCCACAACGAAATATTATATAGAAATGTGGGAAAGTGTAGTATGTGACCAGGGAAATTATGTTAAGTCATTAATCGCTAGTCACTCAAACCACAGCTGAGCGAGATGAAAAAATAATAAAAATAATAAATACCACAACGAAGTATTGTATAGAAATGTGGGAAAGCGTAGTATATGATCAGGGAAATTGTTATATAGTCATTATTTGCTAGTCATAAGTACAGTGTCAAGACGAAGGTGTACATAAGCCTTGTACTCACCCAAACCGAATGACCAGGAGAGGTGGTTGTGGTCCCAGTGTGGCATCCAGTCTCGGTTGTCTCCCATTGCACCAAACACGATGACAGCAATGAAGCCAAAGAACCCTGAAAAGGATAATGATTTTGTCACTTGTTTATGACGTAATATAAGGTATTCGTTCACGTCCACACAGATAGGAAATACTGAGATCTGATATTATAAAACCAAACTCATGCAAGATCAGCTTTAGCAGGGAAATTAGAAGGAATGTATTCGGTGCTACTTTGGCTTGTTATCTACAAGGAAAAAGTATCTACACCGTACAAGTTTTATTTTGGAATGATATCTACATAGTAAAACTTATTATAACATATATATAACAAAGAAAATATAATTGAAATAGTTGGGTTAGTCTAACTTAACCTAACCTCTAGATCGCATACCAAAGTAGATGTTCGTTCTAGTGAGTTATAATGAAATTGAATTGGAATGTAATAATAGATGTAGGATTGTAAAGTATTATGCATTCATTTTTTTCTAGGCAAGCAATGGTGAAATACAGTTTGATATTATAGTAATCAGGAAAATAAGGCCAGATTCGTGTTCAGCATAATCTAAAACCTCATTGTACCAATTTTCATGAGATTCGGAGGTGTGGAAATTTTCATGAAATTTTGTAGGGTACACCCTTAGAATTTTTTAGATAAATCACATATTTTGAAATAACTCAAAATGTATGGGGTTTACGGAAAAGACATATAGAATATAAAAGGAAGAGCAAAAGACGTTTGTTCTATTGAGCTATACTAGAACTCAGTTGGAATTTAATTATAGGTGTAGGAGTGTAAAGTATTATGTATTCATTTCTTTTATAAAATTTTAATTTTCTTCATAGGTATTTGAGTTATTGAAAAGACGATGACTTTATGAGATATACATAACCAAACTCCATAACTTTACTTCTATACAATTTTCCTTTAAGACTAATATTTACGTAGTAAAATGGGAAAACCTTTTTCGACCTCAATTCTGGTGGAATTTACGGGCCACAAAATGGAAAATCCAAATATTATAATAAGGACAAAACTAACTCCAGATTCGTGTTCAGCATGCCCAAGAACCTCTTGGTACCAAATTTCATGAGTTGTGTTGAAACATTAACCTAGCCTAACTAACGTTTCCCACCCATTTGACTTTTTGGCTGAAATCATGATATTTTGAATAACTCGAAAAGTATGAAGTTTACGTCAAAAATGTATGGAATAGTGTTCTCTTTTCCTTCCATTTTACAACTGATCTTCCTCTCCTCGTAGGACCTTCAATTTCACTCACACTTTCTTCACAAACAAAGTAGATTCATGACACGTAGATCGCATACCAAAATAGATTCATGACACGTAGATAACAAGCCAAAGTAGCACCATGTATTCTTAATCCAGTGATCTCAGGTAGTGGTATGGATAGACTAAGACAGAAGGGGAGTTATGGAAGGCAGTAACCCAGAGCGACAAGGACAATGAGGGAAGATATAATGTGTATAGAAGCTGTTGACTCACATGAGATGAAAAGGTCGATGTAGGCCAACTTGAGGACCGAGCGTTCAAAGTCTTCACCAGGACACAATACCAGGATGCCAGTCAGTGCTGTGCCCACCAGGGACAGTGTGAAGCAGAACGTGTAGAATACTTGTACCGTCACAAAGAATGCTGAAAGAAAACAGTGCATATGAGTAATGAATTATATCACACACACCATTGTATATTTTTGTGTCTGGCATAGATGGAAGGATTCAGACTATGGAAAAGTATTATAATTTTATGTGAACTTGAACCAAAAAATATATATACATGAAGAAAAAAAGTGTTCAGCAGATACTATAGGCCTAGATTGATTGAATTTAAGTCGCCGTCCCTATAAGACCCAGTAATACATGCGATAATACATAAAATTTGAAATGATTTTGTTTGTGACTGACTGTCTACAAAACACATCATCATTGCATCCTTGTCTGATCATTTTAACTAGTTTCAGCTGCATTCAGACACTGTATGCGAACCCTGTAGCCTTTCAATAATAATAATAATAATAATAATGATAATAACAATAATACTGTGAGTGAGGACGAGTGGTTTATTGTGTAGCATTGTAACATGGTAGCAGGACAGCCCTCAAGGTTGTAGTGGAGGTGTAGTGTTGTGTTGTGTACTAATGTTGTAATCATGTGAAGGGGAGGGAGGGAGGGAGGGAAGGGGACCAGAAAAAGATTAAGTGATGGTGATGGATGATTTTTTTGAAGCGTGTTATAGTATTTCAACGTATTTCATTGGATCACAGGCTAGGGGTACATTAAATAATTAGAACAAGTATGATGTTTGCCTTTGTATTAGGGAAAGGACAATGGCCGCACACACACACACACACACACACACACACACACACACACACATGGCGGTTGTTGCACCATTTCATAGTGTCTACCTTGTAAAGTATTAATGAACAAAGCTGTCATAATAATATCACCTTAACAATGGCTGTTATTTCAATATTTAGTGTCTACCCTTTCCCTCCCTTCCTTGCTTACCCTTCTCTCCCAACTCATTAACCCTTTCCATCCCTTCCTTGCCTACCCTTTCCTTCCCTTCTTTGCCTGCCTACCCTTTCCCCTTTCCCTCCCTTCCTTGCCAACCCTTCCCGCCCTTTCCTCCCTACTCACGGGCTTGCATCATAGCCTGCACGTTCTTGTAGCCGGTAGTGAAGGGATCAAACAGCCAGCGACATCCGACGAAGAATGTTGAACGATACACATCATCATCCACAGTTAAGCTACGGAAACATTGCGTCCACAGCCCTATCCTGTCCATAGCTGTCCCGTAGGCTTTTTTCTCCGCCTGTAGCCAGTAGGTTGTAAACATAGCTATGGTGATGAGGAGGAAGGCTAGGACATGGAAACCGATCGCCCACCATCCTGCTGTAGTACGTCTTTCTCTTGGAGGCACAACCATTATCACCTCCTGAAGTCTCTTGAAGGTGTCACTCACTTAGATCACGCACACCAACGCCCGCACGCCCACACGAACTTTTTTTGTTTTATCCTTTTCGTTCTTCGTCAAGTTGTATATGTTTCTCCAGTGAGTAGCATCAGATAATCTACGTAGTTAATACCCTCTGATAGTTAGTGTTATGTATCTCCGCCACACTGCTTGAATCACCCACACACTGTTTCCTTTCTTCCTTCCTTTCTTCCCACCATCAGCCACACCCTTGAAATCCGTCCATGCAGTACTAAAACTTCTCCCTTATCAACCTCCACGCGTCTCACACACTCGTAGTCAATCACACAGGTGGTTTTGGAGCACTGTGATGGTCCTATACACATTAATGGAGTGGTTAAGACGCGGCTTCCCCCACACAGGTGATGTTTTGATTGGTACAGCGTATACCTGGCTGGCTGGCTACCTGGTTACCTGCCTAGCCTCGCCCAGGGTGCATGGAGGTGACTCGACTTAACATCAATATTTCTATACTTTTCGCGGTTTCTAGGTTCTCATTAGTTATTTATTATGATTTGTCAATATTTTATGATCACGTTGATGTATTTTTTATTACGTATAGAGGTATTATGGAGTCATACTAGCTGAGTATAATTAAAACAAGGAAAGTATGTAAGTAGCAATCCATCAGTCCGTTCTCACTTTCTAAAATGGTGACGAGTGTAAATAACTTAACTTTAAATACATTATGGGTGTAAGATATATGAACATCACGGTAATAAATGCGTCTAGATCTTGTATATAAACTTAATTCCAATCAATAGAGGTGGTAGATATGGCAGCGGCGCGGATGTAACTGGGTGGTGGCTGACACCGCGAGGATTTGAACGCGTTGAGGGTGTGGCGGGGCTCGGGGGACGGGAGGGCAAGGAGGAGGGAGAGTGGGAGAGAGAATAGAAAAAGAGAGAAACTGTAGGAAACATAAATGGATGGGGATAAAGGAATGGTGTTTTGACTTGAGTAGTGATATAAGCGATGGAGACAGTAGTGATGAGCAAATGTTTGGATGCGCTTATAGTGACGGCGGCCGTAGCTAAACACGAGGCAAGAGGGAGGGAGGGAGGGAGGGAGAAGTCTTGTGGTGGTGGCGACAGGAAGGGCTTCAGGAGACTTGTTCGGTTCAGCCAAAACTACCACCACACTTTGGATATGAGTTAAATAAGGTGGATGACTTTAATCCTGTAGTAATCAGCGGATTGAAGGAAATTATGTAATACTACGTATTTGTGGATATTTATTCCAAGGAGTTTTAAGCAATACATGAACTGCATTACTATTGCTGAAAAATTGTTTCCTTCCCTCTTGAAAGTGTAATATATATATATATATATATATATATATATATATATATATATATATATATATATATATATATATATATATATATATGTGTGTGTGTGTGTGTGTGTGTGTGTATGTGTATGTGTGTGTGTGTGTGTGTGTGTGTGTGAGAGAAAATATTTTTTTACCAAAATGGACCCAATATCTATGATCGAAATCTACCATTGCAGGCGTTGCTTAGTATTAAATAAATATGTTGTAATTATAATCTATTGAAAACATAATGCAATAAACTCATCAGGAGAATAAAACACCAGTTTAATGTGTCAGCCAAACAACTTACGTCTTTTGAGTTGGTCAGCAATGACGTGCATCTCCTCGTCCAGCGTCCAGTAGCAGCCGTCGTAGATCCTGTCGTAGCGATAGGTGTAGTCATGGTAGTTAGTGAAGCACACTTCCCACAGGCCTGAGGGAAGCAAGGAACACAATGGAAATAAGTCTATGTACTTTCTTAAGTTCTCCTGGGAAGTGTTCTTCGTACCTGCACAATGGCTATGATGTATGACCTTATATATCTTACAAATAAAACAATCAATCAATCAATCAAACATGAGGGAAGGAACAGAGGACACCAGACACACTCAATAGTGGTCACTTGCAGCATGTTGAAATTATTATTCAAACAAATCATATATTCCCACAGAATTATATGTATTATTGAAGTAAGTGATGCATGTACAGCTTACTTATAATTTACATTTTCATCATAGTTGACCCAAAGTAGAATGGCACAAGATTGTAGTTAGTACAAGGACAACTACGATGTTAGTTTTGAGACCTGCCTACCTGAAGCTACACCTTGCTTTAATGATCATGTTATGGTGTTTTGAACTAAGAAGACTGAGTTACATAGGTCACACTAGGTAGCAGGTGTGTAATCCGGGACAATATTTACCTGTGTTAAGAAAATGTCCTTCTTCCATCTCGCCGTCGTTCACCAGCCAGTAAGGCGAGCAGAAGGAGATCACTATAGACAGGAAGGCCACCATGAACACACACGGCCCCCACGGGTAGGTGGTGGGCTCAAAGGACTCGTAAGAACTCATAATGAAGGTGTTAGAACCAAAACTATCCCCTACCACGACTCACCACCTCTCACTCTTGTGTTGTGTTGACGTCTTGCTAACACACACGATGCCAGATACACCCAGATTAGTGTAACTCTTTCTCTTTACCATTGGAGGAAATTTTTAGCACATTTTCACTGATATTTTTCGTTGATGTCTGCATTTGTTAATTACTTGTTGACTGAAAGGTAGTTTGTTGTAGGTAAAATGTACAGGTAAAGTGTTGTGGTTCTCCTGTGCGGTGGTGCCACTTCCTCTGCCTAACACGCAGTGAAATCACCCAAGTCCGTACACCTTTGTAAAGTTTGAGGGTGTGTATCTATATTGATTTAAACTATATACTTGGTTTATGAATCAACGCAAATCGCTGTTAATTTACCTATTAATGGTTAAAATAGTCTGCTGGTTATCTTCATGTATCATACTCCAGGATTATATTCACAATGTATATATATGTATGACGTTTAAGCGTGATGTTTTTTTTGTAAGTGATCAGTGGTGACCGCATCGTTTAGTTTGTAGTAACTCTTTTATACGTCTGACAAGAGAATGTTCGTTTAACTTTTCAGGCAATAATAGTATTCATATTATTTTGTTACATTATAGTTAAACATCAAATATATGATAAAAAATGTGAAATTCATTTATATTTCTTATGTATTTAAGATGCATTAAGGTTTCTTCTCACTAATGGTTGCATGTATATCACGTTCTCCAGTGTGGTATGAACCGACTGACGTGAAGAAAGCCACCAAGCCCTGGCTGGAGGGTCGCGGGGATGCCGTCACCTTCGCTTCACCCAACCTAGACGAGCTACGGGCGTTGTGCTCTTACCTCCGTCTGGGTGAGTCATATATTCCTAACCACCACCACCACCACCATGCACTACACCAGTGGCGGTCTTGGGAAGAGGCGGTATAGGCAGCCTCGTAGGGCGCCAGTTGTGGCAAAGGGCGACACAGCATGGTCAGTCAGCTGTAATACGACAATCAGTAACTTTTTATTAAGGCATTAACAAGCAATGGTTATTAACAAACGCTAGCAAAATGTATCTCATAAAACCTAACAAATCCGCTGAATGCCAGGATCACCACTGCACTACACTGTCCCTTCACCTCCACTACCCTCCCCACTCCACCACTCCACCAACCACTCCTATCCACATACCACTCGTCCCTCTTGTCATCCTCTCTTCCTCTATTGTTCCCTGGAGTGAAACATCAATTAAGGACAAAATAAAATTATAAATGTATGTCCAAGATGTGATTCCACCCATAATTTAATGCTGAAGACCCACCTCCTTCACTTGTTTTATTTGTGTTCCGTTCAGGTAAGATTGGAGAGGCGCCCACCACTGGTGAGCACGTGCCCCAGTTTGTCCAGCACGTCCTTGGGATCGCCGCCCCCCTCCTGCACCACGCCCGCGCACTCATGGTCACACTGGGACCCTTTGGATTCATGGTCATTATAGAGTGTTTGTGTAGCTGTGTGTTTGTTTAAGTATTTGTTTTATTTTATTTGTCTAACTATTTATTTTTTGTATTTGTCTAACTATTTATTTATTTTATTTATCTGATAATGTTTGTTTTATTTATCTCTATTTATTTGCTTTGTTTTCTCTTATAATGTATGTTTATCTGTCTATGTAACTTGTGTGTGTGTGTGTGTGTGTGTGTGTGTGTGTGTGTGTGTGTGTGTGTGTGTGTGTGTTCACTGGTAAGGAAGGTTCTGCTGCAGATCTTGCGTCGTACTCCTGCTGGCGCTGAAGACGAACCTCTCCTGCCTCTACCGTCCAATCCTGAGTTGAACGCGGAGCCAACGGGACTATACTTCACCGGACTACCTGTCAAGCACGTGGCCTCGGTGTCAGGGGCTGGGGACTGGTGGGTGGTCAATTGTCTCATTTAGAATAGTTTTACCTTACTACCTAATCTTGACTTACTGGTTGCTCCCTTATGTAGTGTTTTATATGTCTTCGGGTGAAATGAAATTGTTATTATTATTATTATTATTATTATTATTATTATTATTATTATTATTATTATTATTATTATTATTATTATTATTTCTATGGATACTATTGTGATATCCACGCAGTAGTTATGGTGTGACTTTGATGCAAATAACACATAGGAAGGGATAGGGTTTTTACTTAACAGCTTCTTGGGAAAACTCTAGGCTAATGACTAACATTCCTTTTACTTGTGTGTTCAGTGTACTTTCTTCTAAGCCCAAAGCATCTAATAGTCCTTTGACTTATGTGTTTAGTGTACTTTCTTCTAAGGTATCTAACATTCCTTCTCGTTGGTGGTGGTGCACAGTCTGGCCGCAGGTTTCGTGGCGTGCATGCTGCGTGGTGAGACGGTGGGACAGTGTGGTGCCTCGGGCCTCGCTGCAGCAAGCCTCTCCCTCGCTGCCATGCCCGCTGTGCCACACACCCTCACCCCTGAAGTGTTGTCCGCGGAGCCTCACATCTACTCCCTCGTACGGCTTTGATACTAGGTTGTGGATGGTTATAGTTGATGAAAAGGCGCCAATATAATCATCATCTCCCTTGTAATTCCTTTGATACGCGACTGCAGCTGGTTATAGTTGATGAAAAGGGACCAACATATTTTTTATGAGTATCACCCTTTCTTGTGGTGGTATTTACCTCGCTCTTGTTACTCAGTGTCTTGTTCTAATTTTGATATATTAATATTTTACGGTGAGAGAATTTTACTGTTATTGATCAAAGTATAGTATTTTATTATTGTTATTGAATTAATTAAACTCAGGTACATGTGATATTGTTGTTCGTGTGTGCGTGTGTTGGGTGTTACGTCGCTACATTCCATTCAGACCCAATTATTGAAGTGTTAGCTGTGACTTTGACGCGAGAAGGTGTCAACAAACAAACACTAACGTACCACCACGGGAACACACAACCTTCAATGTAGAGTTCTGAGATGAGAGATTTGTTATTACTATTACAGACGTTTATTTAAGTAAGTATTGTTATCCTAAACTTGATATTAATGAACTGAGTAAAACATTGAGCTTCTAATTATATGTTGAGAGTTTTACTGAACCAGGGAACCAGAGAGAGAGAGAGAGAGAGAGAGAGAGAGAAACTTACGCCGACAAGTGCCAGCTAGGTTCTCTCTACAGCAAGATCGCCAAGTGAGTCAGATGTACAGCTATAGTTGCTTGCTCATGAGGAGACCAACTACAGATACAACTACAGCTACACAGGCCGAGGAAGCTGAACAAGTATGGTGCTGTAACTTGAAACACAATGGTAGGGAAAGCAGGAAATTTGATGCAATTATATATATAGTCATTAACCTGTACTTTCTCACCTTTCTCAACAGATACAGGTAGGAATAACAACAGCCAGCCAGACAGACAGAGACGGAACAATCCTCCTTCACTTATCTCAGTTCTTTTTATTTCATACTCTTTTTATTCTCTCTTCAGTCTTGTGTTGTGTTATAAATCATTAAATAACAACAAGGACAACACATTAGCAGGTCACGAGTGTAAAGGAGGAGCTAGAGAGAATCGGTGTGGATGTGTCACGTCTTGGATGAGCTCGTGAAGAAAGGAACGAATCATCAGCTGGGTCTCAAGGCAGTGCTCACGGCCAGCCAGTCAGTCTTCACTTGTCAGGAGGTGGGCGAGGCGAAGCGAGGCGAGGTGAGGCGTGGGATATATGGCGCTCGTGCATTTAAGCTAACAGATTATTAACACCTACTTATTGATTTATTTTATGTGGTTCGGCTATTCACACTGAGGTTAATTACATTTATATATTATTTTAATTATTTACTATTGTTATGTTGAGTTGTTTTTTTTTTTGTTTTTTTCCTCTATGTATAGCATTTTCACTGTGTATATTATTTTTTATTTATGATGACAAGTGTTGTATGTACATGATATTTTAATTAGCAACGACATATAACTAATCTAACCCAAACAAACACTAACATACCATAACTAAATCAACAAAAAACAAAACCACAACTCACGACCCATTGAAATAAACACCTTCATTAGTTTCCCATCCAATTCAAATAGGTTTATGAGTATAAGTCAAGCTATGAGTGGGTGTTATTTGATTACAGGACAGGATGCACCAAAGGCCAGGATGTTTGCTATCTCCCAGTCTTACTGTGGCCCGCACCTGTCACACCACCACAACCCCGCCGCTGCCTCGCCCCACACACCCGCCACCGGCCGTCTCAACACTAACGCTCACACTACCGTCACTCCTGCCTCTAGGATGCTAACGGCTGGCCAGAGTTAGTGTGTGTTGTGCTATTGTGTGAAAAGTTCTATCAGTTAACGTAAAGAACAGTCTCGTCGCTGCTAGTTCATCTTCACTACTTTATCTCTACACTTCGGCGGGGTTGCCATCTGTAATTGTGAGTACTGGATGTTGTTATTGTTTTCTACTACTACTACTACTACTACTACTACTACTACTACTACTACTACTACTACTACTACTACTACTACTATCACTATTGCTCTTTCGCTTTCATGTGTGTATGTTGATATTTATACAAGTGTCGCCTATTTCGTATGTACTTATTAATTGTTGGGGCAGTGATTTGTAAGTTGTGTGTGTGTGTGTGTGTGTGTGTGTGTGTGTGTGTGTGTGTGTGTGTGTGTGTGTGTGTGTGTCTGTTAACTCTTTTTTTCGCCGTGGTATTAAACTAAACGAGTGGGAGTGTCTATTCAAAAGTGCAACGGACCCACGATTCTGATTCAACCTCTGCATAATAATAGACTGAAAATGCCGTGTGCTTTCTCATATGGAGAGAGAGAGAGAGAGAGAGAGAGAGAGAGAGAGAGAGAGAGAGAGAGAGAGAGAGAGAGAGAGAGAGAGAGAGAGAGAGAGAGAGAGAGATAGAGAGAGAGAGAGAGAGAGAGAGAGAGAGAGAGAGAGAGAGAGAGAGAGAGAGAGAGAGAGAGAGGACAGGTGTATGTAGTGCAGGTAAGTTGTGAGGAGGAGAGGTTGAAAGAGCCTCACTGTTCTCTGAGGCACAGCTAAACACACCGCCTCTAAGGTATTCACTTAGCTGAAGGACACCATTTCTAGCTTACTCTCTCTCTCTCTCTCTCTCTCTCTCTCTCTCTCTCTCTCTCTCTCTCTCTCTCTCTCTCTCTCTCTCTCTCTCTTTCGTTAATATCCTCTCATTTTTTTCCCTAACGAAGACAATGATACACTTTTTAGCTTTATTTCTTTGTATGTTCTCTTCTCACTATGATATATGTGATGAGACTTCACTTATTACCCTCCTCTTATTACTTCTTATTCTTCAATGTATATGCACGTATTGTATTATTGGGTCTATTATACATTATCAAAGCCTTTTTTCTGCTGGGCCAAGCTGCAATAGGGAAGAGACAAGGAGACGAGGAGGAGGAGGAGGCAAAGCAAGGCAAGACTGATTATGATACTGCTTGCTTTGCCTCGAATCATAAACTTGCATGGTCAGCCAGCTCGATCTTATGTTGCCGATGCTGTTTTTTGTCCTCGGCTAGTGTAGGTGTGGACATGTGGGTGTGGGTATATGTTTTTTTTATATAGTTAGGATACGTGTTTGTTTAGTTTATATCGCAGTGAGGGAGGAATGTGGAAGTTAATATAATATGTGTTCCGTTGTAGAAGCTTAATCGGTATTTCCCTCGTTGTGAAGTAGATAATAGAAAGGAAATTGATGGTAACTGAAGGGAGATGGTGAAGATTCATCCTCTTGCATCATCACTACCCCCCGCCCACCCACCCACCCACCCACCCACCTACCCCTCGTTAACCAGTGGATGGGTAAGTTGAGGTGGTACGTGATCGAGGTGCGAGGTGGGAGTGTGTGTGTGTGTGTGTGTGTGTGTGTGTGTGTGTGTGTGTGTGTGTAAGTGAGGCTAAGTTGCACGTGTGTGGGGAAACGTTGCAAGGATTATTACACTTAGGGCGGTTGAGCTTAACCAAACGTTTCGAATTTCTTCAACATTAATATGAAACTTGTCTTGTCTTGAGATATGAAACTAACTGCAAACCACAAGGAGTTAATTAATATATATGTATTATTTACACCTGACATTTTCCAGGTAGTTATTTAATTTTGTTATGTATTGTTTATCTAACTATTATTATTTTAACTTTTCTTTACGTTATTAACCAACTTAGTTGTTGAGTGTATAGATAGTCTTGCGAAATTTAAAGTAATTTTAGTTATGCTTGGAAAAAAATCATACGAATATCTGTCACACACACACACACACACACACACACACACGTGATTCGTTCTTTTCCTAGGCGGCTCGAAGTTAAGCTACCCCACAAGCATTTGAAACTCTTAACGTGTGCAGTGCAGTTAGTTGTGTGTGTGAAGGCGGGAATGTTAGGCGGAGCAGCAGCAGCAGCAGCAGCCGTTGTGTTCCCTGTGAAAATAATCAGACGAACCTTCAAGCCAACACGAGTGAGGGCGATGCGATGCTAGTGATCTAAACAAGGTATGGATTATATGCATGCACGCTGCTATTGCCATTATCCTAGCTGCGATGACACACACACACACACACACACACACACACACACACACACACACACACACACACACATACCACTATACCTTTCACTGTTATAAATACCAGGTACATCGCCACAAGGGAAATACAATACGTAATAATAGTAATGATGGTAATATTAATCACTACCACTTATCATGTTATCATTATTACCGTAACACTAATTTAAACTACCATTATCACACAATATTTTATGCTTTATAGCTATCATAGAGAGGTTAGGTTACAGCATAATATCACTACAAATCATTAACTCTAAATTGGATGTTAAGTCACTACCAACGGTCACCGCCACTCCCACCACGAGACACTACCACCCCTACCACTCTCCCACTCGTCCTTATCCTCACTCAGCCACTCCCCCTCATCCCCCAGAGCACCACACAGCCCCTTACCCTCCCTCCCTTGCCGTCATAATTCCTGTCAACTGAAAGCTTGTTTTTGTTGTTCTTCTTAAGTCAGTTCATTGGGTGATTTGTGAAGTAAAACAAAGTAATTTCCTTATTTTCATGTATTTTGTGAATGAGTTAGGTGATTAAAGGCTCGTTTACGTATATAGTGTGTGTCTCGGTTGGGTAAGTATTATTTTTATTCGCCCTTGTGTGTGTTATGTGGTTTATTTGACGAGGTATCATGTGAGTTTTTTTTTTAGTTTTTTTTTGCATATATCAACTACATTGTGTTTTTAATATGTTTACCTTATTTCTATCATTACCATTATTATTATTAGTAGTAGTAGTAATAATAGTTTATGTGTAAGGTGGTTTATATGACTAGGTATCATCATGAGAGCTTTTTTTTTTCTATGTCAACTATATTGTGTTTATATTTTTGACTTATTTTTATTATTATCATCATTAGTAGTATATAATAATAATAGTTTATGTGTGAAGTAGAGTATCACTTTCCACTCGTCTACAAGCCTCACTTTCGTTCCTGCTTCCTTGCCCGCCAGACCGCCCAAGCATGTTTTTCTAAGCTTCATTTCCTCCTCCGCGGTGGGTGGGGGGGGGGGGGGGGGGGGAGAGTCAGAGGGTCTTGAAAGGTGGCAGCTGGAGCACATAAGGGACCGTACGTAAGCACCTCATGTCAGTGGGAACACGATAAAGCTGGTGAGGAAACTATTATATGTATGAGGGAGGAGGAGGAAGGAAGTGAAGGCATGTCAATAGAGAGAGAGTCATTCCTTGTCGTCCTTAGAATGTTAGGGATATAATTTAGGCTACTGTCAGGTTAGGTTAGATTAGGTAAGGTTAGGTTAGGTACGGTACTATTTTTTGTTTATATATGTATAGTAATTCTCACCTGCTTTCTCGCAAGACTGAATACCACAACTTGAGTGGATACACAATTGAGATGTACTCGTGTCACTTGCCACTCTAGCCACTCATCTAAAGGAATTCGTAGCTATATGCCGAGGAGATCAGACGCCAACTGTGTTATTAGCTTGTAAACAGAAGAGAAGGAGAGCATGCATGAAGGCGCCTCAAGCATAATATCTGTGAAAGAGATAGGCTACGTAGACGGACAGAGAGAGAGAGAGAGAGAGAGAGAGAGAGAGAGAGAGAGAGAGAGAGAGAGAGAGAGAGAGAGAGAGTAAGCAAGAAATGGTGTCCTTCTCTCTCTCTCTCTCTCTCTCTCTCTCTCTCCTAGGGCGGTAAGAAAAATACGCTGTCAAGGAGGAGAGAAGGAAGGGAGAATGGGAAAGACAAACAATCCTTTATAAGTGTTAACGAGCAAAAAAAAACGGAAAAAGGAGAAAAGAAAAGAAAAACGATGTAAATTGTTTGGATTCTAGTATATACAAATTTTTTTTTTTTTATAGGTTTCGTTGTTTTTTTTTCATTTGTTTTTATTTTCTTCACTTTTTCGTGTCGTAGGAAGAGAAA
>JAXIVD010001170.1:32500-97382 GCA_036785275.1 Cancer borealis
CCGGCAAAACAAAAGAACTGGAGAGGCTACGGTTACACATTGGTGGTGGTGGTGGTGGTTGGGGTGGTGTTAGTAGTGGTAGTGGTGGTGGTGGTGGTGGCGGTGGCGGTGGCGGTGGTTGGGAGTTCGGCATAAGAGAAGGGTAAGTAAAGTTTAGTTAAAGGCGCCAGTGTCTACATTGCGTTGTCTCTTATGTGTAGAAGTGCCCAGTGGATCTCTCTCTCTCTCTCTCTCTCTCTCTCTCTCTCTCTCTCTCTCTCTCTCTCTCTCTCTCTCTCTCTCTCTCTCTCTCTCTCTCTAATATGCCCCGTGCAAGTGTCAGGGTTAGTTAGTTAATTATCATGACACACACACACACACACACACACACACACACACACACACACACACACACACACACACACACACACACACACACACACACACACACACGTAGCACAATCCTTGAACGTGAATAAAAATATAAAAAAATACTTACACAATGGACAGTTTGTATGAATATAACGACTTGTTTGTAAAATGTGCGCGCTAAAAAAAATGCACATATATAATACTCACGTGTACGTATTTTTTAGTTTACATAATACAAACATACATACATACAAACTGTTGTATTTATCACTTCAGGAAATATTTGTTCGTACCCAATTTTTTTTCTCTTCTTTTTGTATGTGCTGGAAATCCCATGAAATCGTAGATGAATTGTTTTATATATATTTTTTATTATTTTATCATTTATAGCGTTGAGAATATAACCTCACAAGTAGCTGAGGAGAGAAAAGTAGTGTGGCGGTAATACGAGACTTGAGGAGAATCAATTGGCGTGAAGAGGAGGCGAAGCGAAGGGAAGGGAAGAGAAGGTGAGGGAGGAGAATTGTTCCCGCGTGGATAGTGTTTTGTTTTTTGATTGACATTAAGGATAAAGGCGGAAGTATATATTATTATCATCTAATATCCGAGTGTGAAACCCAAATCCATTATATAACTAGTTTTCATGTGTTTTTTTATCATATTGAAATGTACTCTTATGATGTCACGTTTTGATGCAAAGTATAATGTAACGTGAAGCAGTTTTTGAACTGTGAGTGTGACACGAATTGGGAGAGTTTGCAACATTGTCGTTAGTAGTAATAGATAAGGAGTTATAGACCTATTTATACCGACCATTCAACATCTTTACATTAAAATATCGTTTAATCCCTCGTTAATGAAAGATGGTTAGAAATTTAGTTAGAGACTGTAATAGTTTGTATTTCTAAAAGTTTGACATTTTCTCGTTAAACTGTAAAAGTTCAGAACATTTCGTCATGGTGTGTGGAGGTATGGAAGGCACCTGAGCCGTGTGTGTGTGTGTGTGTGTGTGTGTGTGTGTGTGTGTGTGTGTGTGTGTGTGTGTGTGTGTGTGTGTGTGTGTGTGTGTTATAGCGTTACAGCACCTGGTTCAGCCGGTTCTCTGAGTTCACCCCAAGGATTATATACAAACATATAATCCTTGGTTCACCCCGTCCTTGCCTAACCTGGCCTGAGCTTCGTGACATCCGACCCTCCGCCTCTAAACACGCCCCTTCATACTCCTCTACACTCTACCATATCTACTTTATTCTATTCTATGTTTGTACAGTGGTGGTCCTGGGCATAGGGCGCCAGTTGTGGGGAGGGGCGACACAGCATGGTCAGTCAGCTGTAATACGACAATCAATAACTTTTTATTAAGGCTTTAACAAGCCATGTTTAAACCATATCATACATACTCTATTTTTATTTCTATCAATTGTATAAGTAGAAAGTGTGCTATAGCGTCCATATAATATTAATTTCATAGCTGCAATATCGATTTAAGTCACCGAGACACCATAATATTACCGTGACTTATTTTAACCATAATTGATCACTGTTGGGTCAATGTATAAGCTTAAGTTGAGGTGATGATTATATATTGATTAAACATTGTGTAATAAGTTTTTTGCATGTATTGCTTTTAAGAAAGGAATGATTTGTATTGTAATTACAGATCCGAAGACATGTCAACATCCCCCTACATAAGTCCCCTGCCCAGTCCAAGGTCACCAGACAGTCCAGTCAGTCCTGGCCGATGTGTCAAGGTCAAGAAAAATCCGGTAAGTATCACTTGCTACATGTAGTATATACCAAATTTTATTATTATTATTATTTATTTATTTATTTATTTATTTATTTATTTTTTTTTTTTGTGCGTCTCAACCCATCTTTATTTTATTACACACTCTCTCTCTCTCTCTCTCTCTCTCTCTCTCTCTCTCTCTCTCTCTCTCTCTCTCTCTCTCTCTCTCTCTCTCTCTCTCTCTCTCTCTCTCTCTCTCTCACACACACACACACACACATACACACACACACACACACACACACACACACACACACACACACACACATATATACATACCTATTTGAGGATCAACTGATGTTCTAATTTAAAGTCGCTTTTCTTTTTTATTTTACTTATTTGTAATCATTATTCTATTGCAACTTATGCAAGAAATAAAATGATTATGGCAAACTATTTTGTCTTCTCAACAACTTACATAGAATGTCATTTGACTTCGAATTTTGCTCCAGCATCCCTTTAAGTGTTGATATATAGCGTAACTTTTTGCAGTCTGTGTTAAACTGAACCCAGTATAACCTACATACATAACTATTGCTTTTATTTACTAAACTTGATTGTCTATGTGATATATTACCTGTGAAACTTTCTCATCTATAATTTGGTTACAATTATGGCTGTGCTATACTCGGATTTTGAATAATAATTGATTTAATGAGTGCAAGAAAACCTCGACATAGAACTGCTATGTTATATTAGAACAATTAGGGTAACAGAATCGCAATAGAGGCGAGGTTAGACAATGCAGAATAGACAGAGAGCTATATGAAGAGACAAAATAAGTAGTTTTAACCTTTGATAGCCTGAAATAGACAGACAGCAGACAGAAAAGATGAGTAGTTGAAGTTATAATAGTGGAATAACTGGAATTAGAGTAACAGAATGGCAACAAGCGAGGTTAGACAATGCAGTTCAGACGAGAGCTAGACGAAGAAACGAAATAAGAAGTTTTAATATGAGGTAGCCTGGAATAGACAAACAGCAGACATAGATGAGTAGAGGAAATTACAATAGTGAAGGCCTGTGTCTGTGTGGCTGTGTCCTGCATTGGAGGCTGATAACTTGATAAGAATGATGAGAGAAGGGAAAAAAAACTTGAATCTAGAGTCGTCTGGCGCCTCTGCCACCACACCCCTCTTATTGCCAGACTCCACAACCATCATGAAATATACAAAAAAACACTAATAACATAATCCAAACACTAATACACCATGTCAGATGAAGTATTAGGAACCAATACAATAATACAGCCTAATATATTTTACCTAGCTATTTCCATGGATATTTAAACGTCTAATATAACATTTAAGTGGCATGCTTGTTGGTATGTTGGTGTTTTGTCAACCTAAATGGAAGACCAGCCTGGTGATTCATCTCCTCCGTGTTTTTAGCTATTACTACCGTGCTGACCTTATCTACAGACTTACACCATGTCTACTGATACGGTATGAGTGTGGCAACGGTGTGTGTAGAATGTGTGGTGTGTAGGTAGAGTGTGTGGGGGTGTGTAGGTGTGTAGGAGGAAATACCACCCCTGCACGAGGGGTGCAGGATCGGGGCCATAATCCTACGGTGCCATATTAATCCTACTGGAGCATAATCCTACGTGGGTATATTAATTATACGGGACATAATCCTACATGTCACAGATTACATAGGACCAAGGGATTGTAACACCAGAACCTGCATTGGGAAGGATGTGTGTGTGTGTGTTGGCTGATATGTAAAGTTTTAGTAACAGGTTTGGGTAAAGATTCGTAAGACGACACATTCGATATCTCGTCGCTCTTATGCAAATTCAACCTCAGATACTTGTTCACATCACCTCAAATAGTTTTGCCGCTGAATTACAGAAACAAATACGATTTTGTTTTTCCTTCTCTTCGAAAAGTAGAGTTCAGTTTGGTTTGAACAAGGTTCTATTATTTGTCAATACAAGTTAAGGTTTGGTTAATTTATGTTATGTTATGTTATGATATGTTAATTTAGAAGCTATCAAATGTTTCCTATGACTTTAAGCAGATCTGAACGAGCATCTGAGGTTGAATTTGCAGTGCATTATAAAGGTAAGGAGATATCGAGTGGGTCGTCTTACAAATTTTTATCCTGGTTTGTAGGTTAGGTTAGATTCCCATGCCAGGATAACTCATTGTGAAGATCACTGTGTAGCCTGTATTATCAATGCAGGATATGTGTTTTATAAATTGTCCTGAATGAAGTTTCGTTAGTCAAATTGGTATACATGTCATTACTGTTGCATTTTTTTAATTTTTTTACTATAACTAGATGAACTTAACCTATCCGTCTAGGCAGAGGGTGGAGATACACTTTAGCGTGAGACTTAAACCTCTATAACTCTCACATTAATTTATTCTACCTTTTATTATGTAGATTTATAAGTATTTATGTATAATATTACTATAATTTTAATTTCAGTTTAGTATAATTCTCACATATATTTATTCAACCTTTCCTTTTGTAGACTTATAAGTATTTTTGTATAATATCGTATCATTTTCATTTCAGTTCAGTAACCCAGACATGCCGGGTTACGTTGGGTTTGCAAACCTTCCCAACCAAATCCACCGCAAGTCTGTGAAGAGAGGCTTTGAGTTCACCCTTATGGTTGTAGGTAAGTTAACACCCACTGAACAGTATATTCCTTTAGTATGGAATGTAGAGTTGCCAATCTTAAAATGACGACATTATTGAAATACTTATGTTTTGTTTTCCTATTCTGCGTCTAGGTGAGAGTGGTCTCGGCAAATCAACGCTGATTAACACACTCTTCCTGACTGACCTCTACCCTGACAGAGTGGTTTCTTCTGCTCAAGGTAACTTCATATATTACTAAACCATCACACTTACTTGGAAATTCTTAGCTATCTAGTGAGTATTGCTTGTGTTGGCATTATATGTTCTGTATTCAGCTGTTTGAAATACTAATAATACTTCAATATAAAATCAGTACTATAGTTTCATGAGTACTTATATTACCTTGTGAATTAATAGGAAGGTTTTTATTATACCTGTTTCTAATGTTTATTGTGTCCGACAGAAAACATTGAGAAGACTGTGAAGATTGATGTGTCTACGGTGGAGATTGAGGAGCGAGGTGTAAAGGTTCGACTCACTGTGGTGGACACGCCAGGCTATGGTGATGCTATTGATAACACAGATTGGTAAGCACATTATACAGCATCACAATCAATTTCCAAACTGAAAGCAACCAATATTTCCTCAATTTTATAGTTTTTGCTTCTGAATCATATCATTGGATCTCTCATTACATGGTTTTAGTTTGTCTTATAGTCATAGTGCAGAAAAATGTCTGTCACTGCTCAGGTTAAGAAAAGTAAGTCTTGCCGTTGACCTAATTCCAAGTTATTGTTTCCAGTTTTCAGTCCATCATCCAGTACATCAATGACCAGTTTGAGCGCTACCTTCAGGATGAGTCCGGACTCAACCGCCGCCATATTATTGACAACAGAGTTCACTGCTGCTTCTACTTCATCAATCCTGCTGGTCATGGGTCAGTGTTAGACTTTACAACATCACTACTATATATGTCAAAATGTAATTCATGTTACTATCTAGGACACGTGCCACAAGCAGACTGTCACTGATTTCCTAGTGTAACCTATTCTAATATCTTCCTGTGTAACTCCCTCAAGTGTGTGGCCATAACAGAGTTATCTCCATTAACTCATGTCCATACACACTATAGTCTTGCACACTCCATCCCTCCTGGGAGTCAGGTGGCTCTGTGGGTCAGTGGTCAGCTCATGACCTAAAAGTTGTGAGTTTAATCCTGGCTCACGGCAGCTTCTTGGGTAGAGGGTAACACTCTCGTTAACCCAAGCAGAACTGTATGGTCTATAGATGCCTAGTTTGGGTGGATTATTGTTTTTAATCCATCCTCCTTTCCCTCTCAAGTATTCCAACACTTCCTCATCAGCCTCTATTGGTTATTTCATAGAGGATTTTTTTTCTAACAGATTTTCTTCATTAATGTTTTTTTATTTTTTGTTATTCTCCAGATTGAAGCCATTGGACATCCAGTTCATGAAACAACTCCATAACAAGGTGAACATTGTCCCCGTGCTGGCCAAGGCTGACACTCTCACCAAGCAGGAGGTGGCCAAGCTTAAACGTAAGGTGAGTATCACATCACATCACATCATCTCTCGGTTACTTACAGAAAAGTGCAGCCAAACAAAACTGTGCATGATGTTAATTTAATTCCTGATACGTCTTGATACCTACCTAACCGTAAAATAGGTACGGCAGTAAGGTGAGGGTTTGTGACCTTGCAATGCCGGCAGGAGTGGAAGGCTGGAAATCCTATCCTCCTGTGTGTGTGTGTGTGTGTGTTATGCACCATTAACTTAAAGAAAAATGCATAGAAGTAAGTGATGGAGGCAAATGAGTGTATACTATGCATGGATGGAAAGGCAACCAACCTGTATTATAGTTTGACCTTGGTGAAGCTAATATGAAGTGAGGAATTATTGTAGCATAACCAAGGATAAAAAGGAAGTATTTGTATTGATTATCTTTTGCTGTTTCAGGTGTTGGATGAAATAGAGGAGAATGGGATCCACATCTACCCTCTACCTGACTGTGACACTGACGAGGAAGAAGATTACAAGGAACAGGTGAGCACAGGGAGGGGGTTGTACCAATCCTCAGTAATAGCTACACAACTCATCATAAATAAATCTTTTCTCTTCACATCTCAGGTTAAAGAATGATGAATCAATCTTTTCTCTCCTCCCATCTCAGGTGAAACAGTTGAAGGAAGCGGTGCCGTTTGCCGTGGTGGGTTCAACAACAGTGTTAGACGTGGGCGGCAAGAAGGTGAGAGGACGACAGTATCCTTGGGGCGTCATTGAAGTCGAGAACCCAAGCCATTGTGACTTTATCAAATTACGTTGTTTACTCGGGTAAGTCAACCTTCATACTTTTATTATTTATCTATTTTATTTTAATTTATATTTTACTTTTTTAATACTTAATGCTAGTTCAGTGAGGGACCAAAAAGTTTCCGGTACTTCATGTGTTTTATCTATATCTTTTTATCATTTTGAGATCAGATAGTATAAGGTAGTTTGCATCATTAATTTAACATCATAATTTGTATCCTCTTCCTAGCACCCACATGCAAGACCTCACTGAAGTCACCCAGGATGTTCACTATGAGAATTATCGCTCAGAGAGGCTGGCTAAGGGCGGCGCTCCCATCTCTACCTCCTCCTCCAACACTGCCGCTGCCAACAACAACACACAACCTAATGGAAATGCTTTGTCATCCAGCAAACTCATGTAAGAATTGTACTTGTGAATTGACGTATATTATCTCCATGGTTTCTCTTACTCTCCAAACCTAACCTTGTCCTCTTCATGATTTCTCTCTAATTAAATGGCACTTGATAAATAACAGAAGTCAGGAATCCAGTTCAATTTCAAAAGTAATTAGATGCATAACATATAGTGCAAATGCTAATTATGACTATGAATTGTTATTTCAGAAACTCGTCTTCATCCATTGGTCCTGAGAAAGACCGCATGGCTATTGAGTTGGAGGAGAAGGAAGCACAGATCAGAAAGATGCAAGAAATGATGGCCAGGATGCAAGCACAACTGCAGGACAAGAAGTAAAGCAGCATCAGGTTAGCCTAGCTTAGCATAGCCATTCTAACAGTACAATAATAAAGTACTTAGCGTAATTAGAGAAACAGGAATGTGAAGGACGTAAGATGACAAGTACTTAGTCAGAAAGTGTAAGTTTAATATTGTGTTTATAGAAGCAGATGGAAGAAGTATTAGGATTTAGTTGAGGTAGCAGAGATACGAGGCTTCATCTCTCTCTCTGCTCCACACGCTAATATTTCATAGAGCCTTACAAGAACACTATGTCTGTGCCTACCAAGCCCTGAAAAAAAAAATCCTAGCATGACACAAATGGCTCTGTGATATATTGTACCATTGGACCACTAAAATGAGTGATCAATTTTGCCTTAAGTTTAGTTAGCACTGTGCATTTTGACCACGTAATATATTAAGTTAAGAGGTGATGTATGTTGAAAAATGTCTCCATGAACACAGACAGAGCAGGCCAGTGACTATCAGTATTGAGTATTCATATGAAATAATTCCATCAATGTATCGACTATAGGATTTTGGAATTGGATTTGTCTCCCTTCCTTTGCCCATCCACTAAAAAAGAAAATTATTATATAACAAACAAATAATTACTGTACTAATATCCTGTTTGAATGTTGGTACAGTGTTACAGTATTACGTATAGCAAACTTTAACCTTTTCAAGTTAGCTATCCATATTGTGTTTTGTATTTCAAGATGCAGCATTTTTGTCGTAAAGCTAAGATGAAGACCTAACAAAAGGGGATGGTGTGTAGGTGTGTTTTGGCAAGAGGTGGTGAGGGGGGGAAGGGTGTGTGTGTGTGTGTTGCATCATGACCCAGCATTGCATTGTGGTAAATAATATGTTCGGGTTAATACTGATGCTTGAGAACTATGATAAGTGACACCTTTTTTATATATATTCATTTCATAGGGAATTAAATGTTCTCATAAAATCCGTAAAAATTTAGCCAAGATAATTACCATCGTATAATTTGTGTTCATCTTTTGATAGGAAACTTAATATTATGGTGAGCAGTGACTATTAATGTTTTTTATTTGTATTTCACTTATGTACTTATTCATTACTACCTGAACGACCAACAATGTTTTATATATAACCATGCGATTGATGTCCTTAACTGGTGACATCTTATCTTAAAAAACTAGGATGCAATATCAGAACTTTTCCTTGTAGCTAAACCATAACTCATAACTTTCACTAACATTTGGAAAGGGAATCCAATACTCTAAAACCTGTTATAGGCAAGTGAAGGAAGGTGAAAAAAAATGTAAGCGAGGTTTATACATAGAATATTATTATGAATTAAGTTATGGAAGTTCATGACCAACATAAAGATCTGTATTATGTCCTGTCGCCTACATACTAAGGTGGAGGAAGTTAGAAGTAAGAATAAATGCTGGACGCATCAGTAAAATATTAAAAAGAATAATACATTAAGGATTCCTAATCTAATCTAAGTTTTCTGGAAATTATTTAGTCTACGAAGAACATCATTTTCACTTCAAATTATATACAACCTGAGGCGTGTATTGCATTTAGTTATCTGGCACCTTGGCACTCTCTTGGTCCACCAGTGCCTCTCAATCTCAATCCGGACCACCTAAATTTTCAGGTACTCGTTCATCTGGATGGCTGGCCGCACCTCTGCCTTCTGCAGGAGAAATTGTTCTAGCCAGCTGAGCACAGGATTGGGTGGTGGGGAGGGTAATAATCCTGCAGCTAGCTTACTTTTAACATAGGCGTCCATGCAGTAGGATATAAAGTATGAGAGGCTAGTTGTGTTTCATGTTTGAGACTCCCTGCTTCACCTACTACCTTGTTGTCCTGCCTTCAGTGTACAGGATGTCATGTAAATTAGCATCACATCCGCACACAGACCTCAGTGTGGATGTGTGACCTAATTGACAGAGCATCGTGTACACTGAAGCCAGGACAACAAGGCAGTAAGTGGAGCAGGGAATCTCAACCATGAAACACAACTCCATCCAGACTGAACGAGTACCTGAAAATTTAGATATCTATGTATGAAGTGTTACATAGACAACTTTGGTGGGAAAGCTACATGACGGCTTTACTTTATTGCATATCAGCTTAAACGTGGATGATAATTTAATATTTTGACTATTTAGCTTATCTATCAAAGAGTTATTGTGTTTGTAAAATGCATGATGGTAACAAGAGATGCATGGGGAGTAAGTAGAGGTACCATTTTATCAGTTAATTATTTTGTCTTTGTTGCAAATAAGACTTTGATGTTATCTCTTAATCCTGTATTATTGTCTTCCATGTTTTCGGATTTCACGGATTGCTCCTCAAGTAGGTTTAAAATGCAGGTGTTTCTTATATTATGATAAACACAAGTTGATTATCACTGCCATGATCGCCTAATTACATCACTAATGGTTCTCATTGTTTTGCCTTTACACTAGTTAATGTGATTATGGGAACAAGATATTTTGTATTTATTTATTTATTTATTTTTTTTTTTACCATATAATTCTCTTTTTACCTTTATAACATTTTTTACTTTTATAATTTATGTTTTACGAACCCAACATTGATCGAGTTGGAAGTTTTTTTTTTTTTTAATCTTTACTGCTTGCAAGGAGGCGGGTTAAGTAAAGTTAGGTCGTAATAACAGTTTCCTTTCGTTTAATACGTCTATATAATTTTATTCATTTACTTTGTACGCAATAATTAAAAAACGGAACCTGTTAAGTAAATCCAAACTTAATTCATAACTAACATCAGAAATATCTCTATTAATTTCCATATATTTTTTTTTGTCGTGTGTGGATGACAAGAGAGAAGTTTACAAAAAAATTAAAAAAATAATGCTTGAATCATTTGTGAGGGAATATGTCTCCTTAATTACCTCCAAAATACATGATAATATTTGAACGCCCAATGTAATAATATGCAGTTTTCAATACCTTATATATGCTATGCCAATATTATGTTTGTCTTCAAGATCTTTAATAAATCATTGCTCTCTTGTCCAAAACTTTCCTTAGATTGGCAGACAAACCAGCCAACCTCGCACACACAAATTCACACACACACACACACACACACACACACACACACACACACACACACACACACACACACACACACACACACTTGCATCTCGTCATATAAAAAAAATCAGTATGTGTAAGCTGTGTGCCTTAAAAATAAGACTAGTATAGACTTCTTTGATATTAAGGTGATTACATTCTGCCTGAACCTTGTTTTAGTATTGATAAAATTACTTGCTGTCTAGTGAATTAATGTAGTATTAGTAGTAGTGTATAATGTTGTTTTTCCATTATTATTTATTATTTTCTAGTCTTCAGTTCTAGGAATCTTCTTTACTATTGACATTTTTATTCAATTTTTTTTCTAGTGTTTGCATGGATACTTTTTTTTTTCTTTTGTAAGGGAAACAAAACCAGTATCTAATGGTAATTGGAATGCAATATTATGCCACATTCCATATTAACATTGTTTTGTATAATATATCTTTTTTCTCTCTTTCGATCTTGTTTTAGTTAGCAGTTCAGTGAAATGCGTGGGACTGTTTTTTTTTATCTGTTGGCTTTCGATATGTGCCATTAAGATTAATTAAACTTTCAGGTGAAATTAGTGTATGCAATAAAGTCAATCTTTAATGCATTTTTTCTTAACCTGTCAGTCTCTAAGGTTATAGTTATAGTATTCTTGGTTGTATTTTGAACTTGGATTTTCCTCATAATTCTTTGCCTCATTCTATCTCAATTAAGTCTTTTATGATGTAACGTTGATGTTATTACTTATTGCATTAGTTATCTTTTTATCATACTGTTTACTAGATAGTTTTACCCTCTCTCCCTACGCACCTACTGTCTCTTATAATCCTCCTTCTCTTGTCCTCTGTCACATATCCTAATTATCCTCTCTCCTGCATGTTTACTTATGTAACTCTTGTCATGCGCCTCAGTGGTGCAGTGGTTAGCACGTCTCACTATAAATCTGCTAATTCTCTGGCCCGAGTTTGATCCCGGACAAAGTCAATCGGCACACAGCTCACCCAGCTGTTCATCCTCCCAAATGGGTTGGTGGATAAATGGGTACCTAGGTTCTGCATTACCATTAAAAAGGATGAAGTAAGTTAATGAGAAAGAAAGGCTGAACAGAACTTTTGGGGTTTATTCCCTAAATTGAATACATAATTATATCTCTAAATCCATCTATCTATATACCATGCTGTTATCCCCTTAAAGGAAGGTAGCCAAGACAATGCACACCAGGGTTCATGGAGACATTACTCTCCCCTCCCTTTCTGTGCCTTGTCTTTTTGTAGGAGTGAATACAGAGGAGGGGCTTCCCAGACCCATCACTCCGTATCTTGTCATCACCTTTTACAACCCACTCACAGGGAATACATTGGTAGTAGTCTTGCATCATGTAAAAAACACATTCGGTAAATTTGTTCACCAGCTCACTGAATCACAAAAATAATTACAGGGATATCATTAATTCAGTTTTAAGAACATAAGAACATAAGAATTGAGGAGACTGCAAGAGGCCAGTTAATGACCTACACGAGGCAGTTTCTTGTCCCCCACCCTTGGAATAATCCAATATTTAGCCATCCCACCTGTCATCCCTATCCATACTCTCATCCAACCGTCTTTTAAAGCTACCTATTGACTCAGCACTTACTAGGTATCTCCTTAGCCTATTCCAATCGTTCACCACTGTTAGTGAACCAATATCTACCTATGTCTGTCCTGAATAAGTTTTTCTACCTTGTATCATTTCCACGTGTCCTATCCTGACTACTAAATTCTAAAACCTGATCAATGTTTCCCTTATTAATTCTTTTTACCCATTTGAAAACCTCAATCATATCACCTCTTGCCCTCCATCTCTCTAGGGAGGACACCATCACACCGCTTCAGTCATTGCACTACTACCAGCCAGACAGGATCTAACCCGGTGATAATATTTCTTCGTTTTAAACCTTCTCTGTTCCTCTACATGTCATTTTGAGGGATGGAGGAGCAGTAATACATTATTTTTCACCATGTATAGTGAATAGATATAAAGTGGTGAGTCAATAGGTAGCTTTAAAAGACGGTTGGATCAGAGTATGGATAGGGATGACAGGTGGGATGGTGAAATATTGGATTATTCCAAGGGTGGGGGACATATATACATATATATATATATATATATATATATATATATATATATATATATATATATATATATATATATTATATATATATATATATATATATATATATATATATATATATATATATATATATATAATATTTCCACCTGATCATACTTAAGACCTAGAGTGGTGGTGGTGGTCATGTGTGGAGCCAGTACGTCCCCCAGAAGTGTTGGAAGGTCTGCGTCCACCATAGTTGTAACCGGACGGGGCTGAGCGAAGGCGGCACATCACACATACTATAATTGCAACTACCATGCCAGCCGTCCCTGAAATATAATAATAATGATAATAATAATATATACTTTATTTATTCTTTGTATAAAACAAAAGAGACTTGCTTTGGATTAGGATCTTACGTCATTCATACATTTTCACAATTAATTCAGTGTTTCTTTCATCAATACTCACCACACATCACACTTATAACAGTCTTTGTTCTTCCATGGGATATTTTATCCTCAACTGCTGACACACCCTCAAGCCAATCCGTCCACAGGGTATTGATGGCATCGGGATCATCTAGTATCATAGAAAGACAATTAAAAAACAACCAGATTACAACAGCTATACACAAAGATGAAAGGGAGTGAGAGAGGAGAGGGAATAGAATAAAGGATTAAGACAGAAACTAAGGTTAGTGTCTATCTATCTATCTATCTATATAAGTAGCGGTTAGATAAGGTATTCTGAAGTAGGTCCTGTAGAGTGCCGCTCTCGGGCAGCATAATGTGCGGGGATTGTGCTGGGGATTGAAGTGACTTGGGTAGGATTAAGATAAGGATAGAGATTAATCGGAGTAGGTAAGGGGACAGGATTTGGATTATGATTAGGAATATAATGATTGGTGATCCTACTTCTAAATGTCTCAAGAATGGGACTATCGAGGTGGAACACACAACTACCTGTTTCATGGGAGTTCCCAAGGAGACGGAAGTGATATGTAGACATGTAAATACAGAAAGACCAACAGAGCCGGATTTACCAATAGGAATAGAAGGCCATTAGCTTAAAATGAAAGTAAATATTGCAACAGAAAAATATTGTTTGTATGCAATTTAAAGTCGCGCGCGTGAGTGTGTGTTATTTACTATGGTGTGTGTGCGTGTGTGTGTTTAGGACCACGTGTATCTAGAGTCCCATTGAAACTAATTTATTTTGCAGTGTGTCATATATACTGGATACAGAAACATGCTAACTTTTTTATATGTTTTTGTGGGTCCACTAATTAGTTTGGCTTCGAACCCACAAGTAGGTAAATCCCAGCTTTAGGAAGACAGTTACTCCTCTACAACACAGGGCTTCCCAATCTTAGGGTTCTTATAATGTTCCCTGGGGAAGCCACGGATGGATATGATAATTAGGAGTTTAAATCAAAGTGGAAGTTATATACTAAACCGAAAGTATTCGCTATTGTAGTTAGTGGCAGTATTTTATTAGTTATTAATTTACTAGTAATCAATTATGTAATAATTGCATATGATGGTGGCCACTTAGAGTATTATATTTTTGTGATGGGCGTCAAAATATAACAGAACCACTGCTCTACATAAAACATAAAAGGTATTTGGTAATATTCCCAGTGCAGCTCTGTATCTTCGTAAATTTTCTTTGGTATTTGGATGTATGAAACACCTTTGTAGAATTTATGTATCCCTGTCTAGTTCATATAATAAGTATATACTCCACGACCTAACAAACTTATCCTATAATAATATACGTACTCATTTTGGAGTATTACTAAGATATTCTAATACTTTTTCGTACATATAAGCATAGATCTACTCTCAATACTTAAACTCATTAAGTTAGATTGTTATGCGTTTTCCTCCTTTTAATTAAGTATAACGTTGAAGGTCATGAGATGCCAAGAGACTTTCTATCTTGTTACAATGCGAGATAATGTGAGAAAGGATGTACGTCCTGTCTCTTATGTTTGTATCTGATAGTTAACATTATCATATCCTCACCCGCCAAGCATTACCATTAAATGTGAAAAACAATACAGAATGGTTATTTAATTTTGTTATATTTATGGTTATATACTAGAATGAATAACCAATTTCTTGAATAAGCTTTCTTACTCTTCACACGTACTATTTAGCCTTATAAATCCTAATGATTGAGAGTTTGATCCTGGTTCACGCCAGCTTCGAATTCTTGGTGAGAGGGGCAGCACTCTCGTTAACCCTAGCAGAACTATATTTATAGGGGCCTAGTAACCTATCTAGTTCGGGGGGATTATTTAATCATATATTACAAGTATGGGGATGACTACAGCCTTATGAAAATTTATAGGCATACGTATTTTGTAGACTTTAGATGAAAGAAATAGAATGAGAAGGTGAAGGAGAGCGATTGAGCTGGTGGTGAAGGGAGTGAAGATGAAGGAGTGGGATGGAAAGAGAATGATCAAGTGGAGAAAACAAAGAATGAGACGAAAGAAAGGATTGATGAGAAGATGAAGGAAAAAATAAACTCACCTTGGCATGAGATGAAGCCATAACCGGACTTTAATTTAATCATATCACGGACATGAAAATTACAAGCCACATCGCTCTTACGTCTATTTCTCTTCGTGTTATCATCTTCATTCCCATCTATTTGATTGTCAGTTATATTCTCTGACTCCCTGTAGCATCCATTCCCTGCCTCCTTATCTTCTAATTTCACTTTATTAAACTTTATGGTGAGCTGCTCTTCCTTTGTGGTTGATACGGCACAAAATAGCACATCAGGTGGTAGTTTGCAAGGCAGTGAAGTAGTGGACAGAAGGTTGATAGTGGTTCTTGAGGTTCCGCTTAGACCAAAGAAGAAATTGGTATAGTTTCCCCAGATATCATTTAAGTTCATATTCCAGGATCGTGTCTCATTGTTGCAGTCACCTGTCGGGTCGAAACAGATACGAAACAATATTAATGTAATGTAAAACCAATGAATAGCATCAATAATTGCTGTTTTTTATTAACTATTGACAGTATTTTCTTTGTATAACTGAACAGCTAGTTTATTTCAATATCAGTTTTGTTAAATATACATATAATCTTATTTTATTGTTTTCAGAAATCTCCATTTACTTTCTAACCAAAAATTCATTACTTACCATAGAAGTGAAAATGTTTCATTAGAGGGTCACTTTTATTACTCTTTGCTTGCGTCACATTAGTCCAAACAGTCAGTATAACCACCACCGTCACCACCGTCACTTGAGCGATCCTGTACAGCCTCATCAAGGGGAAGGAAGGAAGCTACACACACTCAAAAAGCTAGGTACGTGAGATATGTAATTATAATATAGATGTCTTGGAATCGTTGAAATGCATGTGCTATAGATTTCAGCTCACATAGCATACACGTATAATCATTTCATATGTGTGTCATGGTTTCTGTTCATATTCTGTGATGTTACAGATTAAATTCTTCCTGCCTTCCTTCACTTATAATTAGTTTTTTTCTATTACAAACATTATCACTTTGAGAGGAATATATTAAAAATGTAATTTCCAATCGTGTATATAGTTTAAAGGCAAGATTATATGCAGAGCCTCATAATTATTAGTCTGAGTGTGGTGAGAGCGTACTGGAAACTACTCCCGACTAACTCATCACTGATTACTCACATGCTCTAAGTGCAAAGGAAATGGACCCAGATAAGTTGTGGGGAATTTCTTGCATCATTACAGTGTTTTCAAAAAGTGCTGTACCCTGTGTGTGATTATAATGCCGGTATGAAGATGCTTAGGATATTTCAAAGCTTTGTAAATGTTTCGATTATTAGTTCTTTTCTTATTCTATTTCTTGCGTGCTATGCTTAGTCCCGTATTTCTTGAAGGTGACAAAATGATGTGGATTTAAGACCGGATATACATACATTTCATCACTTGTCACACTCAGGGTTGCAAGATTTTTATGATAATCAGAAAACTGAATCCATATTCGTGTTCAGTATGTACGAAAACCCTTATATATCAATTTTCATGAGATTTGGAAATGTGAAAATTTTTCACGAAACTCTGCAGGGGACACCCTTAGAATTTTTGCTATAAATCATATTTTCTTGAATAATAGCTATGGGCGTTATATTGGAATTACAATAGTAGCTTCATATAGAACTTATCAAACTCAATAAGTTTGTGTCTCTGCAGTTATGCTGTAGGACTAATAATTTTGCAGTAAAATGACAAAAATGTGCTCGACCTGAATTTTGGTGGAAAATTTCAGGCGCCAAAATCGAAAAATTGTTTTCGTCACAGATAGGGAAAAAAAAAATTATGAATAAAAGCCAATGATCCTTGAATTGGCAATAAAATGTATTAATGTACTATAAAACCTATTAATCATGTTTTGTAGTATAAGGAACAGTTTGTGACGCAATGGTGATGAAAGTCCAGCTGATTTTCATACATCGTCTGCACACTCCCATCGCCTTTTTGGAGGAACACAAGGACAATAATTGAAAAATAAAGAAACTAATAACATAATTAAGGAAAAAGAGATATAAAAAAGCAATAATAGGCGAGTTAAATGACGACATTCCATAAGTGTATAAAGATATCCGTTGTAGAAGCATGACCCAACAACACCAAGACTAACATAAACAAATGGTCCAGACAAGAAAAAGTAGAAGGCGAAGGACGTGGAAACAACTGATAAAAAGAAGAAAAACATACACACTTAAAGAGAGAAAGAAAATATACAAGAAAACCAAACATCACCATAGATAACTAACTCAAAACAACGTTATTAAAGGAAATATATCTAACATAAGGTAAGTCTACGTAAGGTAGTGTTATAATTAGCATACAAAAGGTGAATGAAAACAAGTTGGATCATATTATAGTACTAATGATATGGAATAAATATTGGTAAAAATTCGTAAGAGGTATTTTTTCTGTAATTCATCAGCATAACTGTTTGAGGTGATCTGAACAAGTTTCTAAAGTTGAATTTGTAGTGTATTATAAATGTAGCGAAATATCGAATGGGTCGTCTTACGAATCTTTACCTAAATATTGAGTCTTAGGGGTAAATAACTGTGTATCCTTATGACGCAATAGTACAATTGGGTATTACGTTACATCTTCACCAGAATGCTATAGAGAATTTAATTATATTTTTACATTACCTGATCAATTCTGAGAAGGTTTTCCTAATTTCCTATTCCTAGTTTCTGAGATATTTAATAGTCTCTATGTGCAGAGTGGACGTAACAGGAACTAGTGAATGATAGTTAAGCAAGAAATTAATGTATTCTGAGTGAAATTCAACACAAAAAAACAATTATAAAGAAAATATTAATATAAACAAATTTGTGAGATAATGTGATATTAAAATGGTGTTTATTTCTTTCTTTATTAAAATGGTGTTCCCCTCTATCTTTCTTTATTAAAATGGTGTTTTTTCTTTCTTTCTTTCCAGGTTATCAGCCAGCCATGATTGTGCTCTCCACCCTGGCTAGGCGGATGCAGAATGGAGGGAGACGGTTACTACTTAACGAGCAACACACGGGGACTGTACCTTCATGGAACCTACCTTTTCGGGGACTCCGGCAACCTCGCAAGCTTAAAAGAGACGGCGGAATGAAACTCGCTCCATTCACATTAATGGAAAACTCAAGTGAAACCAGTATGGGAGTGGGATTGATGAGGAGTTTATTATTTACTGGTACTTTCTGTGGAGCTACATTCGTTGGTGCAAGTATATGGCAATATGAGACAGTTAGGCAGTCCTTACAACAGAACTCATGGCAAAATTGGACTAAAAACAACTGGGATAACTTACAAGGATGGCAGCACAAGGAAGGAGAGTTCCGTAAAGCGATAAATAACTGGTGGAATGGATTGAACGATGGACAGAAGGTGTTTTGGCCGCTCTGCCTGGTAAATGGTATTGTATTCGCATGCTGGCATCATCCTGCACTACAATCTACCATGTTCCGTTACTTCTGCTCCAACCCAGCGGCACGTGCAGTATGCTGGCCAATGCTACTCTCCACTTTTAGCCACTTTTCATTCGTACACTTTGGGTTAAACATGTACGTGCTCCACAGTTTCAGCTCAGGTGTCGGCAGGTCATTAGGGAAGGAGCAGTTTTTGGCTATGTATATGAGTGGTGGTGTTGTGTCATCCTTTGTGAGTCATGCGTTTAAAGTTGCTATGAGGTGTCCTGGTCCTTCCCTAGGTGCTTCTGGGGCTATCATGGCACTCTTAGGTTACTTCTGCACCCATTATCCGGAAGCGCAATTAAGTATCGTTTTCATCCCTGGGTTTAGCTTCTCGGCTGATACCGCTATTAAAGCCATTATGTGTTTAGATGCAGCTGGGATGGTTATGGGGTGGAGGCTGTTTGACCACGCGGCACATTTTGGTGGAGCGCTGTTTGGGTTGTTTTATGCATATTTTGGGCCTAAATATATCTGGGCAAACACGGAACCAGTGATGAAGAAATGGCATCAGTTGAGGACAGATGTTAATGGCAAGACTGCAGACAGTAAAAAAGATGATTAATATATACAGATAATTCAACCTCATTTCTACATCTGTATATGTGCTATTTTTCGTGAGTCTTGAAGAGTTTTTAGATCAAATTCTTTCATTGATGAGACTCTTAACTGTGACTCTTGTGATGGCATTAAAATGATCTGGAAAGAAGGATAAAAACTAGAAAAGATTGAAATTAGAACATGTTATACAATTACTAACAAGAAATATGAATAGTACAATATCCCTTTATAAAGCCTAGTATTGTGGGTGGTTATAAGAAGCTGTATTGAGTCAAGTTGTAGCAAGCTTTCTTTTTAACTTTCTAGTATTGATGAGTTTATAAATGATTAAATAATACCCAAGAGTTAGATAGCTAGAACCATATAGCTCAGCATTTATATGTTAACTTTAACATAACTATATGGTCTATAGTTCTCTAATTTTGGGGAATATTATTTAATCATAAAGTTAATTAATGAGACTATTATTCCCAGTCTATGTACTATGTTTTGTGGGGTTGTACATATTACTTATTGTACATGTGAAAAACTTTATCTTTTGATATATATATATATATATAGTATTTATGAAGCTAAATGATGGATGGATATGAATAAAATGATGTTTGAATGTTGTCACTTATTAAAGCAATGAATTAATGATGTGATTTGTATTCCAGGTTATTATTTGACATTAAGAAAGGTGAAGTAATAGTTTGTTAATTAATATTATATTAGTGTTTGGATGCTGCTAGATTCAAGTTAGTATGAACAGGTTGCGGGATATTTTTAAATCTATTTTTCTTTGCCTTGAAAACTTTACATATTTTAATTGGGTCTCGTTTCCATTTTTATTCCCTCAGAGTTAGGAAATTAAGTCTAAATGTAATAGTGTTTCCTCATAGGGTGGAAGTTATTAAGCTTTGTGTGGTGATCTTTGTATTGGTTTAATGTTAGTTTTATTATTTTTGTAAATGAGTTAACTACCGTGTGTGTGTGTGTGTGTGTGTGTGTGTGTGTGTGACTATGTGTGCGTGCGAGTGCGACACACACACTGTGCGTGAGTGTGCGCGCGTGTCTAGGAAGAAAGGCAGCTCTTTGCGTAAGGTTGAATAAGGGTTGAAATGATGATTAAATACATATACATATATTTATTTAGCAAAAAGTAATATGAGCTACATATAAATAATTCACGGCTATAACGCACTCATTTTAACATTTTCTATAGACAATTTCGGCTTGCATCAAAATTACTGTATTAAACTACTATAAATCAAAATTAATTAAAACACACAGTATATAAGCACAGTAAAGCCTCATTAAGCCTAAATAAAACCCAAGAAGAGGTGAAACATTAACCAAGAGCCGCCATTTTGTTAGATGTGAGAATCAGTTTGTATGTAGACGGTGACGAGGCTGGATAGTACTAGGCAGTCCCTCTACTATTACTACTATTACTACTACTAGCAGCCTTAGAGAAAGTACTAACACAAGGAAGAAGATTAAAGGGAAGAAGGAGAGAAGAGAGGAAGAGGAAGGAAGGAGGAGGAGGAAAGAAGGAAGGAAGGAAAAGATTATTCCTCCCTCCCTGTTTGCCTTCATTCATTTTCATTATTATTATTATTATTATTTTTATTCATCAATGGCTTGTTGACGTGTTAGCTGCCAAGGGAATATAAGAAAAGTAATATGAACAGAATTCTTATATCAAGGTAAGTTGATTTGGTTTGGTTTATTTACGTTGTGTTGTCACGCTACTACTACTACTACTACTACTACTACTACTACTACTACTACTACTACTACTACTACTACTACTACTACTACTACTACTTCTACTATTATTACTGTTTGGGTGTTGTCATGTGGTGGGCGTAACTAACTTGTCACTACTACTACTATTACTATTTCTATTACTACTGTCTGGGTGTTGTCATGTGTAGTGAAGAGTGGTGGGCGTAACTAACTTAGGTATATATCAGGTCACTACTGCTACTACTATTACTATTATTACTACTACTACTACTACTACTACTATTATTATTATTACCTACAACTACAGTATTACCACTCCTCTTGTCTTGGCTACTACTACTGCTATTGATATTACGGTAAAATTTTACATTACACCAGAATGCACCTGGGTATAAATAATACACTTTTCATATAGATTTTGATCCATTTCGGGGACTTGTGGGAATGCCGGGTTCTTGGGCGGGGAAGACGAAATACAGTGATTTATACTAAGAATGCCTAACCTAACCTAAACTAACACTGCCCCATTAACGATTTATTACTATTATTACTACTATGACTATTACTACTATTATTATTGCTAACATAATCTGAACAACATGAAAAAATTTGACCATAATGAAAAAAAGATGAAAAATATTACTTATGTTACGTAAATGTCACCTTTAATGAATATATGTAATTTTTTTTCCAGGTGAAACAAGATGTTTTGGAAGTATAATTTTTGTTCCTCTGCCCAGATCGAAACTCTTCTACAAAAGGAAGTAAGTTATAGCGTTAAATTACTATATTAATTGATGCTTAGATGAATTATGTAAGTTATTGTGTTGAATTCATATATTAATTAATGCTTAAATAAATTATGTTGTTAGTTTCATGGCAGTTGAACTTATATAATGAGTTATATAATTGTTGTATGTATTTGATAATTGTTTAATCATGTACGTGTATGGAATATCTATAATTGGCATTACTTTACATTTTCACCAGAATGCTTTACTAGAAATTTGAATTTTTTTTTTTTACATTACCTGATATCAATTCTGAGAAGGTTGTCCTAATTACAAATTCCAGTTTTGCTACCTGTATATTATTTATTATTTATACATTATTATTACATTACAGGATGTTACCCTTTCTGAACTTATGGATGAGGACGAGCTCCTTCAAGAATGCAAGGCACAAAACAAGAAGCTCATAGACTTGTAAGTAGAAATAATTCACTGTAGTTATGTAGTTGTATGCATAGTATGTGTATGTATCTCTGTATTACCTCAAAACCAATGTATTCTGTTATTGTATTGGGATTTGAGTTATATATTATTCCCTCTTTCCTTCCTCCATCTCTTCTCTATAGATTACCTCAAAACATCAATATATTTTGTTATTGTATTGAAATTTGAGTTATATCATCTTCCTTCCTTCCTTCCTTCCTCACTCCATCACCTCTACTGTTCTTCCTTTGTACTCACTCCACCTCCTCTACTCCTCTTCCTCAAAATCCTCCTCTACTTACATACTCCACCTAATCTACTTATTCCATTACTTTTCCAACTCCTACTCACACTACCTGTTCCCTCCCGTGGCCCAGCTTGACCCGGGCTGAGGTTCTTGATGAGCTGGTGTACCTGGTGGTGAATGAACCCTCAGCAGAAGGGGAGCTGCAGATGAGGTTCAAGTACGCCAACCTCGCTGCTGAACTACTAACAGCAGATGTACCGGCCATCATTGACAAGCTGGTGGCATCAACGAGCTTGTTAGATGTGTTGTACAAGTAAGTAGTATAGTGTGTGTGTGTGTGTGTGTGTGTGTGTGTGTGTGTGTGTGTGTGTGTGTGTGTAGTAGTAGTGTTGTGAAATGTAAAAAACAAAAAAGTAATAATGTAATGTAAAAAGAAGAAGAAAATTGGTAGTGTTGGGATGTTGTAAAATTTAAAAAATATATATAAATGTAAAAAAGTGAAGAAAATGAAAAGATGTTTTATCGATCTCTATCTATGTATCTTCTATCTATCTATCTCTCCCCCTCTCTCTCTCTCTCTTTATTAAACCCTATATGATTCCTTACAGATTCTTGAAGAAGGAGAAGCCACTTAATCCTCTGCTAGCATCGTTCTTCTCCAAAGTGCTCGGCATGCTGGTACAAAGGAGGTCAGAACAGGTGAGTCCATTACTACACAAACACATTACAGCTTAAGTTAGGTTAAGTAAAGTTAAGTTTGTTCCTACAGAGACACGTTACAGGTTAGGTTAGGTTAATTTACTGTACATAAATACATAATATTAGATGTGCATATATCACTGAATTAAATAAAACCAACAATATACATCACCAAAATACATTGTAGTAAATCTCCTCTCCTCTTCCCTTCTCTTCTCTCTAGAATTGGTATTCGTATCAGTTCACTTGCTTCCAGGTGTTGGACTTTTTAAAATCGAAAGGTGACTTTGTTGAGCTTGCCGTGCAGCATGTTGGCACCTCTGCTATCATGGACCTGCTGCTGAGGCTCATATGTAACGTGGAGGAAGATGAAATAAGGCAAAGTGTACATCAGGTGAGGATCAAGACTTATTTGTGTTGTACTGTAGTGTTACATGTATATCCTTTTAATTTTTCCCTTTCATTCCTATCTTATTATTATTATTGTTTTTGGTTCATCTTTCTTTTTATTATTATTATTATGTGAGGTTTTGTAAGCTCTCGTGCACTCAAATAGTAATTAATTAGTTCACTTGTACATGTATTAATTATTATTATTATTACTATTACTATTATTATTACTATTATCCTAACTCTCTCTCTCTCTCTCTCTCTCCAACACTAGTGGCTGAATGAGTGTCAGCTGATAGAGCGACTAGTAGAAAGGTTATCCCCCGAGGCTGATGCTGACGACCACTCTAGTGCTGACAGTATCCTTTGTGAGATCAGTGCCTCGTGCCGGGACGCTGCCTCGGAAGCCCAGCACTCCACCAACCCTCTACTACAGACTCTAGAAAGGTGCGTTACATTATGTTTTCATCACTCCTTGTTTTGTGTATTATGTAGAAATGTATTTTTAATTTTATTTATGTGTATATTTAATGAGTTGGAACATTTTCATCACTCCTATAAACTTTAGAAAGATCAGTTAATAACATTTTAATCATCCTTTCTCGTGTCTTGTATTAGGTGATGTATTTTTTTGTGTTATATATGTATGTTTAATCTTCTACAGACTTTAGAAAGGTGAATTAATAATACTTTCATCCATCCTTGTGTTTTGTATCACGTGATGTATGTATGTATGTATATATGTAATGATGTGTACTAACTGTTACTATTGTGTTGTGATCCCTTAGTGAAGAAACAATAAGCAAGCTGCTGGACCTGCTCCTACATGAAGAGAGGAATGAGTCCTCCTTGGCACACGTCATCAATATATTACTGACGCTTCTATCTGCTCGGTCAACTTACGTACAACAACCAATGCAACACCAAGTACAGCAACAGCAGCTACACCAACAACAACTACAACAACAACAGCTGCAGCAACAGCAACAACAGCAGCAGCAACAGCAGCAACAACAACAGCAACAGCAGCAGCAGCAACAACAACAGCAGCAACAACCACAGCAGCAGCAGCAGCAGCAGCAGCAGCAGCAGCAGCAGCAGCAGCAGCAGCAGCAGCAGGAACTGTTACAGGCTCAGGAACTTGAACAAGAACATCAACAAGGGTAAAAATGAGAAGCATAATTACAGTTATAAAAATGAAATATAGATTTTGTAATTAGTGTGTGTGTGTATATATTGTGGTTGAAATTATATATATATCTTCCATGAAACAATACGATAATCCTTAAAAAGAAAAAATAATTGTGTTCTAGGTTACAGCAATTCTTAAAAACAATATTGCATTCCAGGTTACAGCAATCAGCGTCCCTGGACTCCAGTGACAGTGTGTGTAGTGAAGGCAGGACCAACATAGTGGCCAGAACTGTGGCTAAACGCTTACCTGACCTTCACAACATTCTACTTCACCCACCCAAGGTTGGCTGACACTGTTACAAACCTTGGATTCTTACCTGTATCTTTATTCATTCATTTATTATTACCGTAGTGGGTAAATAGATCAATACATCAGATTTATTGATTAATTTGATGATAATTACTATATTCAATTTATTTATTTCATCCTTATCACTGTATTTCATTTGTATATAAGTCAGATATATTGATTGATACATAAGATATATTAATTTGTTTCATTGCCATTACTATATTTAATCTTACGCCACACCACACCAGTTTAACAACCTCCTCCTTTCTCCCCGTTAGAAAGGGTTGCTACTAACAGCCTACGGCCAGGAGGTGGAGCGCATGGGCAACACTCGCCTTCAGGTTGTAACACTAGTGGCAGCGCTGGTGGTATCCAATGACACCATCGTACATAATGCACTCTATGAACTCAATACTGTGGAACATTTAGTGGTAAGTGGTTATTATTGTTATTATTATGATTTTGTAACATTATTAAACTAAGCTGGAAATTATTGAAAAAGTTATGAAGTGTTTATATTTATTTATTTTTTTGTGTGTAACATTATATTTTGTCTTTGCGATTGATTGTATATGTTATAATTGCTTTCTCTCTTTCTCTCTCAGAACCTAACCAGGAATATTTAATTATTAATCAATTTTGTTATCTGTCTTTCAGGATCTGTTTTTCAAGTTCATGTTGAATAATTTCCTACACACGCAAGTGGAGCAGTGCCTGACAGCTATCCTCACCAAGTCCCCGGCTCCCACCTCACCCCAGGGCGCGTGTGGGGACCACCTGGTGCTCACACAGCTCTTCACGCAGTGCCACATCATTGAAAGGATCGTGGCAGCTTATGAAGACAATAGTGAATCACAGGAGTAAGTTATGTGAAGAGGTTGTTTCAAGTCTTGAGAAATGTATTGAATTATATATAAATGATGTACTGCCTTGTGTAGATCTATAGCTGTTTTGTATAGGTAAAAAAATGCCTTGTGTAGGTTAGAAATTGTTTTGTGTAGGTTAAAAGCTGTCTTGTCAAGTCTTTACACAGATTAATAATTCCGTTTCAATGATAAACAAATCCATCTTATGTTCATTGTATTTTCAACTTACACCTCAAATCTTTACACAGTTTTAATTCCATTTCATTATATTTCCACCTTACACTTCTTAACACTAATGTAATTCTGTTTCCTTTGGTTTTCAGTGGTAAACAGATCCACAACATGAGAGGGTACATGGGCCATCTTCGGGAGATTGCCAACACCATCGTACAACAGGCAGAGTTTGGACCCAACGAACACCGCCTAAAGAAACTCATCCAGGTGGGTTGTATTGTATTGTAGTGTGTTGCATTGTAGTGTGTTGCATTGTATCATTGTACGCAGAAAAAAGAATACAACAAAATTACATGGAATTAATCTTAGTATTGTCTCATTATATGGAGAGAGAAAGAGAGAAGAGGAGAATTACTTAGGGGCAGTTAAGTAAAATAAGTATTACTATATATATATATACCAAAACACTTCACATATATTCGCACAGGACCTACCAGGAGACAAGGCGAGTCAGTGGGATGAGTTCGTCTCCAACACCTTAGCCGAGGAGAACCGCAAGAACGAGATCACTCCATTACCGGTAAGATAAAAACCAACACAATTATGTCTTGTCTTGTCTTGATGTTACATGGAAGGATATAACGATGTAGGGGAAAAAAAGGATAATATGCAGTAAAGTAATGTTAGATGGAAAGATTAGGATGTAGAAGAAAAAAAAATATTGCAGTAAAGTATAATGTGAGTTTGATATTTATATAGTACTGGGAGAGTAAATGTTTTTATAAATATTTTTTCTGTTTTTTGAGTATTTCTGGGTGTATATTTACGGGGAATTGACAAAGAAGTGGGAATTATGAATCTAGTTGAGGTTTTATTGGTGAAAAGTTGTATATGATAAGAGTATAACCCACTGGGTGTATTATTAGGAAAAGTGTGAGGGATATATAGGATAAGGAAAGTATGAGGGAATATCAGTATGAGTAAAATGTATGAGTGAATTTACAGGAGACTTAATTATGCTGGAGAACATCATTAATATCACTTTTATTATACTAGTTGAGTTATATCTAGTTTTATTGTGATATATATATAATGGGATTAGAGTACCAAGTGGATGGCAGAACGAAGGTAAGAGAAATTATGTGGAAGATGAGGTTAAGAATTGTGATCAAAGTGTATAGGAAAAGATTTTGTCTGGAAAAAAAATAGAGTAAAGTGAAAAGTTTTAGATATATTTTAAGATAGAAAGAAAAGGTGATATGAGATTAGGAAGGGGAGAGAAAGAGAGAGGCAGGGAGAAAAAGAGAGAGTGTGTGAATGAGTGAGATATTCTATACCTGTATTTCATATGATTGCATGTAAGGAGCAAGCAAATTATTTTATTATCTGTAAATATTTTGACTTTGTATAATTTTATCATCATCCATTAGCTTAATTTGATTTATTTATTGATTTACTTATTTATTATTTGTATGTGCAACCTTTTAGTGTAGTTTTATTTTATTGCCCATGATTTGATTGGCTTCTAAACTTGATTTAGGTGCAAAGTAGTGCAGTGGTGTGGTTGGTTTGGGTTGAAAAGTCAATCTGTATATTCCTGCAGCCACAGACCGGCTCAAACATTACAGTCAAACAGTATCCAAGGTTTGAGTCGGGGGAAATAATCTTCAATGGTATTCAAAACAAAACAATTCAACTTTGAACTAATGATAAGTATTCCACACTCTAAACTAACCAGATAAAAAAGATTAAAAAAATAGCTGTTCTTTGGTAATTCCGGGTTACTGAGAACTGGATGAATTCGAGTTTCCTGAAAACTGGATAAATGTTCAATTCCTGTAATAGTTTTGGGGATAAATATTAATTATATTTAACATGTAATAGTATGTGAAAATATGATTAGTATCTCACAAAACCATCCATTTTTTTTTTTTTTTTTTTTTTTAGCGGGTGGAACCAAGCGTATTCTATATGGTGCAGGAATAGTTTTTAATTATTGAATCAAATCATAAATGTGTGATGGAATGGATAGAGATAATTCACTGAGATGATTCTTCACATACAGTTCCCGTTATGAACCTTAACTTAACAAGGTCGTGTTGTACAACAAAAGAAAAGTTCACTAAAGCATGCACAAGTTTAAACATTTTTTTGCAAGTTCATCATCTTTTGCATCAGGAGCTTTTATATTAATTGATTTATTTAACGAGTCTTCATAATTGTTCATTCCTGTGCGGTGTGATGTGATACTCAAGGAAGGATAGTTCTGCTGTTCTGTGGTTCTGTTTGTCATGTGGGATAAACCTGTTCCTAAGAATATCAATCATCATATCTAAGCTTCACTTTCCTTACTGGCTCACTCAGGTTCCTACTGCTTCACTTAGGTTCCTACTGGTTCACTTATTGGTTCACTTAGGTGTGTCAGGCTTCAGTAATTGCATGCAGTTGGCCTTTATGGATAAACGCTGCAAATTATCCAACAAAACCCGTCATTAATGGACTGAGAAGTTAAGATTTATTAAGTATAATGTAATAAGTTTGAGGTGGAGTGGTGATAAGGATTGTGTTGATGGTGGGAGGAGACAGGCAGCCAACCCAACACGAGAGAGGAAGGAAACAGTGAAGTGAACCTAACCTAACCTAGCTAGCCCAGGCCACTCCACTCCCTCCCTAACTCAACCAGTACTCTTGTCTTGTCACTCCATCTCCCAGGTTCAGGGGATCCATCATCACCTTGAATCTGATGACGATTCCGACGATGTTTCAAATTTTTATCCACAAACCTTTGACAGTCCCATTGTCAAACAGGTTAGCAGCCATTCTTGATGAGTATGACACCTAACTTTGTGCTCTTCTCTTCCCTTCTCATATGGCAAAGTAGTGATGTACTACTACTACTACTACTACTGTGCCAGCCAGCCTTCTTTTCTCTTGCTCTCTCTAGCTGTTTCTTCCTCTCTGTACGGTCTTCCTTAGTCAAATGACACTGTAGTCGGGTATCTACAGGTGTATGCAGGTGTGCCTTGATGGATTTAAAGTCACATTATAGTTAGGAAGATGATCATGTTTAATTCATGGAAGCACAGGTGAAATATTGCTAAGAAATGCATTGTTTTTGTTATGGAAAATTCTACTTATTAGGAATATCGTGTTGTAATTTGCTGTATCTTTGCTTATGTATTTCCCTGAGTAAGTTGCTTTTTTATTTAAGTTTGTCATTGTAGGTTTATCACAGTTGCTTTATTTGACCTAAGAATGATTTCACCCATTAATTAATACTCACTTCAGATATTGGTGTGTGATCAAATATTTTCTCATAGATGAAGATACTGAGAAATAAAAATAGGAAGAATGTTACATGCACTTAAAAAAATATAACTTGCATATGGATTTTATCGACAGTAATGACATTCCTTATGAAGTAACAGATCATAAAAACATAAAAAATAATAATCATCATATATATTTGAAGCAAGTACTAAATAAACACATTTATATATATTCACTTTTACGTTTTGCAACAATACACTCAATGGATTAAAAACAGTGATGAAAGAATCTCCACAAGACTCGGCAATGAAGGCCTGTGTGAGGGTGTGAGGGGAGCACTGTCCCCTCGCTGCATAGATATCATTAACCACAAACAAATAGCCTTGACCACACAAGCCTAACATTGAACCTCACACTTGAAGAAAAAAATTGTGTGTATAGATAACAAGAAATACGTCAACTAAATTATTGTATGAACTGAAAATGAAGTTAAATATCACTAGTTAAATGATGAATATTCCGTATAATGTGACTTTATGATGGATGACTTCCCTTACTAGTTGGTGATGTTACTAATTAGTGTGATGTTGTTTCCAATGTTCCAATCTGTGTTTGCATTGAGGCACACCTGTCCTGTTATACCTGGGAAGACAATGATCCTATGAGCCTTGTGTTCCTGCATCATGACTCCTATCAACACTATGTCTAAGGCTCATCCTTGTGCTTGCAACATCACACTATTGACTCGTCTAATGTATGAAGAGAAAGTTACATAGTCTAAAAAAAGACATTAATTCTTATGAATGGGTCATCCTTTTCCTTTTCTGTTGTGCATGTCATCCATTATTTTCCTTTTCCATGTATTTTAAGTTTATTTAATCATGCTTGAGACGCTTGTTTCTTTCTGCGTACATACGTATTTACATCTTAATGATTATTTTGTATCACTTCCAGAGGTCATATAAGCAGACATGTAAGCTGATGCTATTACAACACCAGGCTGTGCTGTGACCCATCAGCTATATCATGTTTATATATTCTTTTTTCTCCCTGCCTTCTCCCTTGAACCCTTATTTCTGTGACGGGGTATTCTAACACCCCTTAACCTGCATGCTTGTTAGTGGACCTACATGCTAAGCATTAGCTCTTCTGGGAGCAAGCATGAGTGGGGGCTTACTGAAGGGGAGGCAGACCAGCCAGATGAGGGCCCATCCTTTCTCCAAGAGGGTCATGATGAGGAGGATGGGGGGGAGAACAAGGAAGAAAGAGTGCTTTGCCAGCATATGGAAGCTTCCCAGGTGTGGGGAGGAGGAGACCAGGTGACTAAATTAATGTTTGTATCACCTGGGAAGTAATGTTCATGTGGGTTTTTATAAAGATTCAAGTTTTGATTTTATTTTTTTTATATTTTTTGTGTTGTTTTTGATTGTTAGTGGTCTCAGGGTTTTGTTTGTCTGGCATAATGATGATAATGTGATTTGTTTTTGTTCAAAGAGGAAACACAAGTGAATGAGTTAAGGATGAGGATGAGGCTGCGTTAGGATTACTTAGACGAGAATGAATGAATACTTCTGTACTTCTCACTATTATTTATGTGTGTTCAGGGGAAAAAAAACTTTAAAAAAAAAGCAGGCTATATAGTGAAAATAGGATGCATAAGTCTGAAAAAAAAACATTCCAATCTATATGTTAATAAGTGTATTGAATGAGAATCGTAGGCTTAGAAGCTTTTAAATAATGAAAAAATAAATATATATATATATATATATATAACCAATTTATGTGTTAGTAAGTGTATTAAATGGGATTCATAGGCTTAGATTGGAAGCTTTTAAATAATATAAAAAAACACTATACGCAGTCAAACCTTATTAGATTATGTCTCAATAATATTATATATCTTACACTTAGAAGGTAAATATAAGATTATCAGCTTTCATATACTGATTCATTCGCTGCAGCTGCAAAATGCTCTCACTTCTGTTATATCTGCTTTTCTTACTTCAACTTATGATCAGTATCTTACAAGTGTCTGCTGGTTTGGGGTGAACAAAAAGGGTCTAAATATGGGGGTTGGTAACTTCTACTCTATTGCTTGTAGCCCAAAAGTAGCAGGCTGGTTGGAGGTCAGCTGAGGTTAATTAATGCATATCAATAATTATGGTAGCTCTCTCATCACTATTACTATTAATATCCTAATACTTAATTGAGATTGCTAAGATAGTAGATTCTGACTTAGAGTAATGTGTAGATTATTATACTTGCATTGTAGTGTATGTGGTAGAGTAAGAGGAGAAGGACTTTTTGGGGTTCATCTACATTCTTCATTCATGTCAGTAGTTGTTGCTTTTTTTAAGTATATATATATATATATATATATTTGTGTTCAGAAAAAAAAGGTACAATACATACCTTACCTATTATTGATTAATTAAGTTTGGATGCATTTTGTGTCATTGATACATACATACAAATACAACAATAGGGTTCAAGAATAACTTTGTGCTAGTTTTATTTTCAGTAGACACGCCATATGTCCAATGAGATATGGTGGTGGTTATAACTATATATATATATATATATATATATATATATATATATATATATATATATATATATATATATATATATATATATATATACATGTATATATATATATGAAATAGATGTTGGATTGCATAGTAGTAGTAGAAGGTGGAGAGAATACAACAATAATGTTAACAGGGCTTCAAGGAGATGGACATGGATGTGATTGGAGATTTCCGTTACGCTGACGATGAGTTCAAGGACCAGGATGACAATTTAAGGTCAGTACTCATGTCCAAACTTCATATTGATACTGTTCAGAAATGTTAATATATATTTTTTAGATGATAAATATATTTGTAGTTTACAGGAGCTACCTTATTTTCTTATGTTCTTATGTTAGTAATGAAAACGATATATGTATTTTTTTGACAGTGGTCCCTTGCAACGACTCACAACTCAAGCCTTGGCACTGTCTGGGGCTGCCGGCATGGGGGGCGGCACCTCCACGGGTAACCAGGGTGTGGAGGGGGGCGGTGAGGCTGGTATTGGTGACCGTGATGTGTTCGAGGAGCTGTGTTCTAACCGATGTTCAAGTATGGGGGAGTTTGAAATGTGGACAGATAAGGAGAAGGAAATTACATTCAATCAGGAAGCGCAACAAGAGGAAAGGTGAGTAGCTGGCTGGCTGGCTGGCTTGCTATGTTGTGGTGATGGAAAAATTTCAGGATTTCTAGTGAGTTTGATGTCAGTTAAATTTTCTACCAAATGTAATTGCACAGTAATTGTTTTAGTAAAAGAAGTGAGGCAGGAAAGGAAAGCAGGTTGTGAGTGTGTACGTTTGTGTGGTGGTAACGTACTGTGAGTTTATTTTAATTTGAAATTCATTTATTTTAATTTGATGTTCAGTTTGTTTTAATTTGAGGGTGAAAAAGTATAGTTAGTTGTATAGGCTATTGAAAGAGAATATATATTAATATATTTCCACAGTGACAAGGACAAAGATCAAGCATCAAGTTCAGAGGACGAAGATGAAGAAATTTCAGGTTTGAGAGCCGGTGAGACCAAGATGGAAGTAGATCAAGACGGTGAGTACCACAGTAAGTTCACAACCTCATTCACTGTATAATGTATAAGGACCTGAAAGGGTGGAATGACGTGTGTGTGTGAATTAAATTATATATAGGTGTGTGAAAGTGTTTTTTAGGTCTGGTTGATATGTGTGTTTGGGACAGGGTAATGTACTTTATGAATGGCAGAAAGCTTGCCTTCTTTTTTTTCTATATCATAAACCGTTGGCACCAGTAGGCTTTATAGAGGCAAAGATGGACTTGCCTCTTGCCTGTTATTTGGCATTATTCTGTTATTCTGCTTTGTATAAGTATAAGATGGAGGGACAAGCTACCTCTGTATACTTAGGAAATTGTTCTAAACAAGAGTGATTTAGAGTTGTTTAAAACCATTGTCTAGATACTAAAAGACGAGAGAGGTTGAAGGACAATTTAAAGATATTAAGCTCAAGGAAATGTGAGGAAAATGATGTTTAATGAGATTTTGGAATTGTAAGACATATGAAAGTGTATTATAAAATGAATACATAAGAGGCGGAGAGAAGAATATATTTTCCTTGAGTTGTAAACATGTCTTGTCTATCTATCTGTCTTTAAAGTGATACAAGATAATTTATTGTTATTATTATGGACTAAGTGAAAAGTGTATGTGTAGTATGTATGTATGTATGTGTGTGTGTGTGTGTGTGTGTGTGTGCATGCTTGCCTTGCTTCGGCTATCCTCTCTTTAGGAGATGACAGCCTAGTATAATGATAGATAGATGTATGGAGTGGTGAGGATATTCAATGTTCAGTTAATCCCTTCATATAATTCTGCTCTGAAGACCCCAAAGCTGATACAAAGTGGGATGTTTTAACCTTAACCAATCTATCTATCTATCATTACCAACCTCATAGATGTAAACATTAGCTTAAGTGCATGATGAAATAAGAGTGTTCCTACAATTTTATGGATCCCTTAATCTAGTTGATGACTTGCTTCACAGTCATTTTGTGTCAAAGGTCATGGGTGTTCCTAGCTTAATGGAAGTGTTTTTTTATTGAGTTGGGCTTAAGGGGCGTAATAGAGGAGCTACAAGAACTAAGGCAACATGAAAGAAGTTATTTCACTCTCCATATTCCAATGCACAGGAATATATATCAAATTACAATACTTACCTTAATTTTCATCACAATCACTGTATATGTAGGAATTTCAGTTAATCTTTCAATTTGCTAACATAATATTGCTCAAACAGTAACTCTACTATGCTCTTTAATAACACTTCTATTATATTGTATTAAATGAACCCAAATAAAAGTGCTTGATGCAGTGCAATTATTACCACAGAATGGGCTGAAGTGTTTGACAAGAGAACAGACACAGGCGAGGACGGCAAGAATGAGAGTGCCAACCCCTGGGAGGCTGGACCCATGTCAGACACCTCAGACAACAGTGGATGGGCTGACTTCAGTTCATTCAGCAGCTCGGCCAGCGTTGACCCATTCGGCAAAAAACTTGCTCCAGAGCGACCAGCCTTCAACCCTGACTTCAGTGGAGTGTTCAGCAGCCCTTCAGCAGCTCAGCAGGAAAGCTCACCTGCTGTGTTTGGGGAGAATGCATCCAACCAAGAGGCCTTCAGAGCAGACTTCTCTAATATAAATTTTGATTCCACTTTTGAAACGAACTGTGATGACCACAAGAACGCTGTTACCTCAGGAGTTGGCGGTGGTGGTGGTGGTGGTGGTGGTGAGCCTCAGAACAGGTAAGTGTTGGGGTGTGTGTGTGTATGTCTGTGTGTGTGTGTGTGTGTGTGCATGGTGGTATTATGTAACTTTGATGTGTGTGCGCATGGATTTATGTTATGTTATGCTTTTTTTCGGTTATTTTTGCATGCATGAATATTTTTATTGTGTTACTTGTTGAATTAGTTTTTCTTTTTGTTTTGTTTGTTTTATTTCAGTCATCTGGTTGTGCCTTGATGTAGAATAAAGTTTGATTTGGGAACATAATAATAATAATAATCAGTCTTTTTAAACTATAGTAAGAATTAGTTTATTTGATAATGGAAAAATACTTACATTGGTCATCATTAACGAGGAAATATAAAAGTGATAAAAAAAGTTTGATATGCTCTATAAATGTGTTTGTAAGCCATTCAAAGAAACACAAATTTAAATGCTGCCATCAGCTTTAAAGTTACATTTATTACATAAGATATTCTGTGTCAAGGCATGTTTGTTTATTTGAACCACAAAAACTAACACTTATTTTAACAGTAACATCATCAGCAGGTCAGGTTGTCATGCTTAGGGTAACAGTGATGCTTAGGGTGACAGTGTATGTGTTTAAAGTCACATTAATGTCTTTAAAAAAAATGTTAAGTAATCCTTCAAATAGTTACATTAGCTTGTGTTCTTTGTTGACTTTCCTTAATCTACATGAAAGAAATACAAGAGAAATACAATGTTATCAGATTCACTTGTAAATCAAAACATGAACAAGAATAATAGTACAAAATCTATTATAATCTTTATATCACTTTAATTTCCCGATATGATTCACATTATTTTTTCCCGTTAATGCTGTGACTTTTTTCACAACACTGCTATTTGAATGTGATGTTTTAACTGCTTGTAGTATTGGAAGTATATGGTTATCAGTTATGAACTCATTATTAACTACTAATCATAGTTCACTAATACTTTGCATGACTTTGCATTGGTGTACAGTGCATTGGAGAGAGCAGATAGAATGGAGACTAAGAGAGAGGAGGAGGAGGAGGAGGAGAAGGGAGAGGTGGTGGAGGAGGAGCTGATGGATAATTTCAAGTAAGTAGATAATATATATATATGCACTGGTATTGACTAAATGTTATAGCACTATTATATGTGAGTGAGACCTTAATATAGAACAAAAGTCTAGAATTTAGGATACAAGACTTGGAAATAAGTTTACGAGTGGTGTGTACGTCTGGTATGATTGAGTGGATGAAAATAATGGTCTAGGTGGAATATATATGTATGTTTAGTAATGGTGGAAGAATTCATAGTGGAGGTGTGGAGTGAGAAGGTTTGGTTGAAGGTATGAATGATGGTGGTGTGAGTATAAGAGAATGTCCTTAAAGAAACAGTATTTAAATAGTTGAAGGGAGTGAGAGAATTGAAATGTGTGAAGAGTGAAAGGTGATTTAGTGTGTGGACAAGAGTGAAAGGTGATTTAGTGTGTGGACAAGAGTGAAAGGTGATTTAGTGTGTGGACAAGAGTGAAAGGTGAAATGAAATTAACTTTTACTTAATACATAGATAGATAGAGATCCATGAGTGTGTATTGATTTACTTACATTTATTGACTATTATTAATGCTTTCTTTTTGTTGTAATGGCTATCATATCTGCACTTACAACCTACATGCCTGAGTTTCTTTGCAACTTATTACTCAGCTTGAATTGCAGTAAATGGAACAACCTTGTTAGCATACTTTGAGCTTAGAAATTAACTTTGTCATAGTATGGTTGCCTTTTGTAGTTTTTCCCATTGTGCATTTAATGGCATGCAATAAGTGCATATTCTACATACGAACTTTTAACTAATTATCTGATAGTGAGAGCATAATTAACTACATATAATCCAGTGCAGTGTTTAACCTTCCGTGCACTCTGTTGTACTCTTGGGAATGGACTTGTGATTACTGATAATGATAACATTACTTAAATGTTAAGGTCCACCAACCCCTTACACATGTACTGCCAGGAATATTTCCCTCTGCTTCCAACCTTCCTCTCCTGGTTATAATGGTACAGTACTTGAGTGTTCGGGGCACAACCTTAGTACTTATCAAACCTCATCATCCCCCATCAGTGTTATTCCTAGCAGTACACTACACACTTACACCAGTATACTAGAGAACCATCTGTAGGAATGCACTTTTGTAGCTAAGTGCTGTTAATTCTCTTTATAATGCTGGTTCTGAAGCTTGTAGAACTTTTTTGCTGCCTTATTTCTTAACTTTGCCATATATTTTTTGTCTAGATATTTTAGTAATGGTATATAATAATCGTTGTGTTTTAAAGATTATTTTGAATTATCAGTTTAGACGTATAAAGTTAGTGGGTGAGATTACCAATATAGTTTGTTTTAGTTATTTCTGCTTTGTGTGTATTAGAAGACTGTTTTATACACAGTTCTAATATGTTAGCTTGCAGCTTTGTATTGTATTGCATGGTGACTTATTTGCACATTTGGCTCAGCTTCCTATCATCTCGAGGCCTCATGAAGAAGAGTGTAGAGGAATGCAGTGAGGCAGGTACGGCAAGTCCTCCTCTCAACAAAAGTGAGGGAAGTCCTACAGACACCAAACCTGCACAAGACGAGGTAGCACCAAGTCCTCCTCAAACTCCTATTGAGAGTTAATATTACTCGCAGGTAAACTTATTAGTGTGTTGCAGTTTTCACTTTCTGCTGCTTTGGTTTGAGTAATTTTTCCTTTATATGTTAGTTAGAATTGTATTATTATTGCCGTGGTAAGTACATAATGGTGGAGTGTTGTGGTTTATTTACACTGTGTACATAAACCACTCATTCAAAGTTGTTATCTAATGAATTTATGTTAATGTCTAAAGATTGGGATTGAAAGTTGGTAGTTGTGTAATAATTAACGTTAGGTCTGATCAAGGATTTATTACATAGTGGTTTTGAATACGAAATATTGTATTTGCCAAAAATGTAGATGTGTATATATATATATATAATATATATATATATATATATATATATATATATATATATATATATATATATATATATATATATATATATATAACCACTATGTAATAAATCCTTGATCAAACCTTTATATATATATATATATATATATATATATATATATATATATATATATATATATATATATATATATATATATATAAAACCACTGTAATAAATTCTTGATGAAACCTAATATATATATATATATATATATATATATATATATATATATATATATATATATATATATATATATATATATATATATATATATATATATATATAATTACCTAATGCATTGGGAATTAGATTGCACAAGAATAGTGTCTTACTATTCCATCTTACCCGTAAGCCACACCTCTACATTATTTCTTTGTTTTGATTGGTGGAAGTGTCAGTCATGAGTGTTGAAATCCATCAATTGACTCAACACGTCACGAGGTAAACGCATCTCATCTGACACATCTTGAGATGGTAAAGAAAATCATTACACCTTAATTTCCCTGTTAAATATTTACTTAATGCAATTGTGTTTAAGTAAATATTTAGCGAGATTTATGTGTAATGATTCTTTCTTTACCATCTCAAGACGTATCAGATGAGATGTGTTTACCTAGTGACGTGTTGAGTCAATTGATGGATTTCAGCAACATCATGACCGCCACTTCCACTAATCAAAACAAAGAAATAGTGTAGAGGCGTGGCCTACGGGTATGATGGAACAGCAAAGGACAACTGTTGGCTCAACTCTTGCATAGTCTCTTGATGTATCGGGTCTCGCACAGTTCTTGAATAGAGGCGTGTGTTGGTGAGGATAAGGCTGGAAGAGCTTGTGTTGCTGGAGCAGGCCGAGCCACCTCCTTCCTTACTTCCTCTTGTACTGGAGGTAACTTGTTCCCTGGCAGGCAGAGTGGTGGTGTGGGAAAGGGAATTAAATGACTGTTTCTTCTCCACAGGGCAAGGAGTGGGAGGGTCAGCTGCATGAGGATGTAGGGTGATGGCTGAAGCAGCAGCAGCAGCAGCAGCAGTACTACAACATCTCAGGACAGACATGCCTGATGTGTACTTCCAGTCTGAAATAATCTAACCATATATAAAAAAATCCAAGAAGTTTCCTTTTTATTTAATTCATTTATTTATGATGAAAATGTTTTGCTTTTCTCTTCAGAGTTGAACCTATTGAAAGGCTCAGTGAAATGCACAAAAATACTAAATTAATTAATAGTAGAAAAAGAAATCATATAAAGATAAGTAAAGGAAGTTGTTATGTTGGATTTCACTAAGCCAAAGTGTAAATGTATATGTATTTTAAAGAATTATGTGCCTAAAGAAGTTAAAACAGAAGGAAATTGTTACCTTTCCACTGTTATGATTTTAATCTTGCCTGAATGTATTGATTACATTTTAACCAAAACTTTACTGCTCATGAGAAGGTGTTGCCAATATAATGTACTGGATTTTAATATCTAGTGTCTATACAGGTCAGGAACCGGATCAAAATGAATGATACACGTCCATTCTCGTGATAAACTTCTCCATACTGTTTTTATCAGCATCAGGTTGCAGCATACCAGAGATAGACATAATATATATATGATATTTATTTTAGTCAAATAAACACCTTATATATTGGGAGTGTGTAAAGGTGTGTATAGATTCATCACAATCTTGGAGTCATTGCTGCCTTGGGCTTTCTTAGCGGATTTGGTTCTTGTATTTGTGTGATAATGAGGAGTGAGATATAGTTTGTTTTAACAGTTACAGTCAAACGCGAGTAGCTAAGATAAGCTTGCGGCCACGTGGCTCAGAAACATTTCTAGAGCATGTAGCTTTATCATGTTGATGTTGGAATTGCTATGTGGTCTTGACCTGTTGCTGTGGCCAGTTATAAATATGCAGATTTTACTTTTCGAGTATACTTTTCAACGTAAGCACTCGGTCTATCCTGTGCTTATTAAATGTTGATCAACCATTCCAGTTGAAAGTCAACAAAAGGTAAAATATGTTTTGCTTGTTATAAATTTCTGAAGGATAACTTAAGTTTGTTAGTCAGCCTAAGAGTTCATTCTGCTCCTCACAACCTTGTTACTAATACTGGTACTCCAAGGCAACCTTCGGGTGGTCTTGTGTGTGACAGGCAGTGGTGTGTATCAAGTGTTCTTGGTTAAAGTTTGGTCAACACCAAACTAGAACCATAAGTGAAATTGGTCTGTGTTAACTTAACCAAATACATTGAAAGGCTTCAGAAATTTAAGGCTCTCATTGTTTCATTGGTTTTGTGGCGTTAGTCAGACTTTTGGAGTCTAATGAGTCTATACCATGTAGTGGTTTCTGTGATGGAGCAACAATGTCTGTTATTCTGTATCTCTGTAGATATTTGAACAAAAGTTGATTTGGTGCTATTGTTAATTTCTTGAAGCAACAGCTATTTTTAACCAACTACAAATTTAGAATATTGAATAGTCATTTAATTTTCCACAAATTAGACTAATCGTTACCTTCATGGGTTTGAAGCCTCTGTTGCACATATTTATATATACAGTAGAGCCTTTCAGTAGTGCAATTTTACTCTGTTTAAAGAAACTTTCTTATTCTATAATATAGGAATTAGCAGTAAAGTAAACCGCATGAGTTCCATTATCTTTTCTGCAGCTTGTCTTAGGATGTACCTAATTGGTGGTGGGTGTTAATCACCACCCACACAACCAACTGCTTGCCAAACCTTTGCGCCAAATCAGTAGCAGATCAGATATCATTGTTTGTGTGTTGAGGCGAGGGGTGAGGGTGAGGTCGGGTATTATTTGTGGCACACTGAACACTGAACCCGGTGGCACAAGTTATTGGTTCCACGGCAAACCAAACCAAGCTGCAGGTAATTGATATATGTTGATAAAGTAGTGAACATTATTATTATTCACTCTTCATTCAATTGGTGACAGATGGAATTTTCTGCACATTGAACTGATGTTAATTTGAACGCACAGAAGCAGCATTATATGAAATGCACTTTCAGGTGATGTTACACTATGTATCAAACAAACAGGCAATGAATCAGTAACAACTAACTACCCCGTGTTAGCAAAGATGAAAGTGCAAACCCACCGAGGATTGTCATGTCATCCTCTGTTTTCCATTGATATTACTTATTCTTGTATCACATGGTATTAGTGGTTAGGGTTTAGGGTGGCTCTTTATCTTGTGTTGTTGAAAGACTCTACTCTATATAACGGTATAGCAGTCCAACCTTACAAACAAACAGCCCCACAGTACATGCTCCCCTTTTCAGACTGTGATGAAAGATGCAGTTTTTAGGTTAATACAGTCTTTAGGACAGCCGTTCCCTGTGTGAAGGAATATCCAAATTGTTCCTAGATAATATAGCCTTTACTGTAATAGAGTATTCATGTTGTTCTCATTTCTGTTGTGTACAGATCTTGGTGATCCAACCCCCAGGTTATTATGCAATAGATCTATTGGTCCCCTCTGTTGAATTCCACTATGAGAATTTTTAAAGTCCTAGTAATAAATGCTTTGGTGCCAGTGTTCGTTCTTACAGTGTGTCTGGTTTCAGAGAGTTGGTGAGGTTGACATTCCATTGTGATTAGTGACATCACCACCACCTATGAACCCTTGCAGCCCACCCTGCTGAGGGCTGCTTGCACTCATCATATCAGTACTTGGACAACATTGTGATTATCCTCATGTAACATTGAAAATGAACTTATCATTACTGAAATGATTTTTACATAACATTCTCATTGAAAGTGCTTCTTTGTGTATGAAAAACTGTTGGCGTTGATGGTAATACTCATGCCTTGTATGATTCCTAGAGAAATCCTTATGAACTTGTACATAAAGGATACATTTAAATACAGAACTTTCTTTCTTTCCCCTGATTGGTCAGGAACAGCATCAGTAATGTATACTGGCTGTGGTTCTTTTCATAATTAGTGCATCTCAAAATAAATTTGGTTAACATACACTTCTGATGTAGAATCACTACAAAAACTGTAGAAATAACTACAATGTACAACCCTAACATTAGGTGCCAGGATGGATACACTCTTTGAATGGTAGTACGAAGCAAACACACTCCTAATCCATGAATGTCTCTGCCATCCAATGAATTATAAACTTAAAAGTTTCATCTTAGCGCCAGACATCAAGGTTAAGTATAAAAACTATAGTTTACTAGACGATAATATGAATGAATTTCATCCTTATCAGGTGCTGAACACACTAGAATAATGATATTCCACAAACCAACTGTCCAGCTCCCTTGATACACATGCATTGGGGAGACACGACTGCTACAATATTCCCGTGATGAACCTTACACGACTGTGTATGTCTACGAAGGAAGGTAAGTAAAGTGGCCCCAACAAATTTTATACTGGCAATACCTCAAGTCCTATGGTTGTGGGACTGTGGCACTCGCCTACGGAACCAAGTCTTCAGATAATTCCAAGTGAACTTCATGTATGAGGTTTAGGAAAGCAAACCCAAAATTCTATGACTGGAATAAAAATAAATATGTAGTAATGCATTTTTAGTTTTGGCGATGACAAGAAACAATGGACAAAAGGGAATAAATTGCAAGCTATGTCTAGAATATTCAAACGTATATAAAAATCTATCTAACTAGGTTGCTATCACATTAAATGGAGGATAGCCACAAGGTAAGTATACACACACCCATATATACTTACACTCCTCTCACTTATCCTCTAGACCCCAAGAGGAGAAGAGAAGTACACACTCCGCCCAACACAGCACATCAGGTCAGGCATATAAATTGAGACGAGCAGAAGTCGTATCCACAACGTGCCACTTTATATTCAACTCATGCCTTCTCCCTCCCTACCCACCCACACCTGATATGATCCAAGGGTTACATCAGATACTTGAGAACCTCCCCCAAGGGTCATCAAGGCTGTATTCACCACTGCTCTCCATTCACTACTATCACTCAATCATCCTTCCTTGCTCCACACAATTATCCTTCCTTACTTCACACTCAATCATCCTTCCTTGCTCCCCATACACATTCCTCTTTCAATCAACGCTTTTTCCACACAGTCTCTCCATCCCATTCTTGGCCTTCCTCTCAACTTCACACCTCTCATCCTACTTTCTCTTCACCAAATAGTCCTTCCTCCTTCATTCCCTCTATGTCCAAACCACCTCAACACACACTGCTCTGCTCTGCCAATTCTCATAACACCATTTCTCTCTTCACACAAATTCATCAGACACTTCATCTCCATTACATATGATATAGATATTCTGATCTGACACAACTGTTTTGATGCTAGAATGGGAAAGATGCGTAAATATGATATGGCCTTATGGTTACATATAAAAGTGGAATTTCTGTTAGAGATAAAATATATGGTTATTGAGAGCAAAGTTGTCGATGTCAAAATTTTTAGATATTGCATACTATACTATGATTATATATACAGAGGTTAAAAATAGTCATTACTGAAATTATGTTTAGAAAGTATTTTGAATGGAAGTACGTAGGTAATATTCGGTAACATGGTGTGTGACTTAATACAATAATAATAATAATACAAATATATATCCTGGCTGGAGCCTTAGGATGCAAATAATATTATGTACAGGATTGGTTCTTACTTAAAAGAATAAATCTCACGGAAAAGAATATTGTCAGTTTAAGAAGAAAAATAAAGCGATTCTAGGACTGTTCACTTCCACAAAACTTAACACTTAATTATATTCTTTAACTTAAATGTGATGAAAAAGGTAATGTTTTAGTACTAGCAAAATATGAAAATTAAGATATAAAGTTAATTCAAAGAGATAATGATCCTATAGAGTTTACTTTGAATACTTGTATATACGTTATAAAACTACTTTAATGGGGTATCATATTACATGGCTTCAAGTATTATGTTATAAGCCATTAAGTATAACAAGATAGAAAACATTTCCTGCCATAAGACAGGACACACCACAACCTCATAGTACACAGTCTTAAAGGGACAAAGGAAGGTGTTGGAATGTTAGTCTCTTCTGAATAAAGTTATAAAACTTCCTTTCTAACTTGAGTATTAAGACTTTTCTTCACTAATCTTGTCTCGCTTATAATCTCAATGTGTTCTTGCACCTAAACACACCCAGCCTGACACTTAATTCTGGTCCATAATTTACTACAAAGGTCTAGCTTAAAAGTGTATCAACACACCTAGCCTGAGATTTAATTCTGACCATATTTCACTACAAAGTGTGTAAAATTAGTTCGGATATATTGTAAAGGGGACCTGGAGGCACCGTGCTATGATGGGTAGTGTTGATGCGTGATATTAAGTAACGTAAATGTGGCCCTGCGTGACAGGTAAAGGGTCCATTACATTCTCAAATGGCCTGTCTGGCCGTCTGAGCAAACCAGGACTCTCCAGGCAAAACTGAGTGTTTATGGCCTGTGCAGGCTGCATCAACGTCCCATACATGTTCAATTTTGCCTGAACACTCCTGGTTTGGTCAGGTGGTCGGACAAGCTGCCTGAGAGTGTAATGGGCCTTTAAGGGACTAGAGGTGTGATATGTCCAATACAAGTGACAGAAAGCATGACACAGGAAAATCTATGTGCATCCAATGACGTAATTAAATTTTCTTTGACATAAAATATTGAAAGAATAATATTAAATCAATTCCTTGTTTTAAAGTCAAGAATCTTAAACTAACTTGCTTTAAATTAACTGATCCTCCATTGTAATACTAAAACAATTACTTCTGAATGACTTTGGGAATAACCATTATATATAGAGAGTTACGTAAACATTAATGATCAAAGTAAAACAATAATAAATGATACTAGCATTGTATCATAATTCCATGAGTATGATAATCAGATCAATATTAAAATGAGTAAATGGGGAAGGAAGGAAAGGAAATAAGATTGTATATAATGGGAAAGGGAATGGAGATAGTGTATATAATGTCTCTCATGTACGTAGAACAAGTACTTATATAACAGTCACAGCCGTTCAAGTCCTCCTCTGCAGCAACACTGACTAGTACGGAGAAACAGCAAGCTTTGTGCCAATACCTTAATTAAATCTCTCATCATAAAGTAGATACAAAACTAACATATGTATACTTAAATTATGTATATATATATATCAACATTATTTCTTGTTTTAACATTTCCAATCAATCACTAGAAAAGGCAGAGTTAAGTTCGGATTCATTCATATTTTCTCTTTTTTTTTTTTAATGTATGTGAGCGTCTCTTAACGTAGAATACAAACACCTACTACTACATGTTTGTCTGCTGCTGCTATTGCTGCGCCTCCTTGGGTTACCTTTGGGTCTGGCACGAGAAGTGAACAACATCACCGTTCGGATACCAAACAAATGCACTGCGGAAAGAAAAAAAATAGGATTGAGTTAAAACTACATGAAGTGATAGTTATATTAATTAAAAAATAAATAAATAAGAAATAAAAAACCTACTCTGATGACTCTCCAATAGATTTCACTCCAAGACACTGTGGCTTTAAAATTATCAAAACTATTTCCATCTAGTTTTAAGTTCTTTTAGAGCAGCGGTTCCCAAACATTATTTCACTCAAATACAACTTCTAATAAAAAAAAACACAAACTATTACATAGCAACAACATTGGTTAAGTTATGCTGTAATATTTATAGTAAACCGTCTTGATAAAAATTCACCTCTGTTTAGTGAATCTTTTGGTGCAGACGGCACAGTACGTTGACTCTGACAGAACAATCTTAAGTTTCTGGCAGGAAGCAAGTTCTTCATTTGTCTAAAAAGAAGAAGAAAATAGAAAGTTACATATAAAACCAACATCCCAACATTGAAGGAATGATGTGCAAAAACAACATATTAAAGTTAGATTACAGAGAATATCAGAAAACAAGATGACTAACAGAGTATATATGAGTATGATACATGTGATGGGTAAGATCTCTAATGATGTGGGAGGATAAAGACAGAGAATACATGAAAGGAAGGGGAGGAGGGATAATGAGAGGATTGGGGCATGCAAGGGAAAGGAGAGAAAGGAGAAAGGGAAGAAAGGAAAATCAGAGTATTAGAACATAAAAGAGAGAAAGGGAAGGGAAACATAGAAAGGGGAGAAAGGAAAGAATGAGAGAGATTACAACATAAATCAAGAACAAGTTAAATCATCCTACAATGCATTAGAGTCAAATTTATTACCTGAAGTTTGAGAGACTGTGTGAGGCCACGAGTGATCTGTTGTTCCCTGCAGGCTGTGGTGGCAAGGTTGAGTGAGGCTTGGATAAAAGGCTTCAACAACTGCAGTCTTACATCATCAGGAAGAACCTTTAAAGCCTGAAAAAATATGCAAATAAGAGATGCAATTAATTAGGAAGAAATTTTAAAGCCTGAAAGATATGCAATTTTTAACATTATCAACATTAAGTAATCCATCATTTTTTTTCGTAGTGACTTACACAACACATGATTTACCACTTATTAATTAATCCCAAGTTCAAATTCCACTTACAAATTAACTCTTCTCGTTCTCCACACCTTCCCAAACCTTTGCAGTGTTTCCCTACAAATGTATCAACAATATAAGCTGATCTATCCTCCACACACTGAAATATCTCACTTCCCCTCACCTCAGTAATCCATTCCATCCCCTTACTCCCTCACCCTCACTTCCTCACTAACGTACATGATAACCAAGATATATATAATTTCAAACCTTTTCTTTCATCTCAATGTGGTAGCCATCGTCTCTCCTCTCCCTTCCTCCCTCTTCTTACCACGTGGAAAGGACAATAGACTCCATAGAACTATAAATGCTATGAAACACTCTTACACAAGGATTGAACACTAACTTGGATCTATAGGATGGACTGGATTCTTTCCTTAAAACAATTCCAATGAGATTCGATTAGTTTTCTTATTTCCTGCAATGTGTTCTTCTCTGCTTGGGTGAATGTGTTAAGTATTGCTGGTACTATGAAAACCAGAATAATATATATAATAAAGAGAAAACCTTACTACCACATACTGATGGTTAGATTTAGTATAATAATGAAGGTGGGAATATGAATCACTGGTTTAAACTACATTTCGAAACACCAACACTGTCCCGTCTGAGCAGCAAGACGAATTACATTTACTCACTCCTCTTAAGCAAAGTTATATATGTAATGTTTTCAATCATTAATGACAGTAATGGTGGGACAAAGGCTGTAGAAACGGAGGGGGGAGGAGGAGGAGGAGGAGGAACAGGGAGGGGAGGAAGGTAATTATAAGGGAGGGGTTACTATAATGATTTAATAACTAGCCTACATCCGTTTTCTTCTTCCATCAAGGAGAAGGAGGAGGAGGTGGAAGAGGAAGAGGAAGAGGAAGAGGAGGAAGAGGAAGAGGAGGAAGAGGAAGAGGAGGAGATAGAGGAGGAGGAAGAGTTTGACTTTTAACATATGTACTACATACAATAACCTCACCTCTCTCTCTCTCTCTCTCTCATCCCCCCCATCCTCCTTATCCTCTCCCCTCCCTTCCCCCTCCAACCAGCTCCCCCCTACATGCCCACCTCCCCCTCTAACCCTTTCTTTCCCTCTATAGTTTGTACTCTAGGCTCTGTGTGGTTTAGTTTCAATGTAAATCTATCTTTCTTATCCACTAATATTTTCCTTACTCCACCATCGCCTCCACTCCAAGCAGAAGGAAGATTAATAAATACATTATACATAAGAACATAAGAAAATAATTAGGCTGCAAAAGGCCAGCATCATTTCACCATATTATTATTTCTATTACCATATATTTTCTTATCATTATTTTCTTTATATATATATATATATTAAAAGTGCTATAAGGTAGAATAATAATAATAATCAAATGATATATAATAGTAATCTTAGTATCTGTAGTCTTACCTGGCCTAGATCGATGCACTGTATATAGTTCTGTAGCAGGTCAAGTACAGTCTTTACATCTACAGGTTTGGTCTGCTGCTGCTGCTGCTGCTGCTGCTTCAGTGGAGTTCCAGGTAGGTTTCTGACATCCGATGGAATCACTAGGAGTTTCAGTAGAGCCAAATATACCTGAATAAAAGAAGGAAAGAATGTAGATGAAATATATAGAATGTATAGGAAGTTAAAACCACATCAATACTGACACTCCAGGACTAAGGTATTAATAGTAATTTAACAGTTCCTAAATCTGTTAATTCTTATGTATTTTAACTTCCATTGTCTTTCCTAATATTATTTTTATTTACTTATATCTTAACAACTCACAAGCATGCAACAGTGATAACATTACGGCTAACTTAACATATAGTTTAAACAATTATATATCCTTATTTTAATGGAAGTTGTAGCAGTGATAACATTAAGCATAACTTTACCTTACTCTGTAACATGAAGTTTAAACAATTATATTTCCCTTTATTATAGTTACATTCTCACCTCACTCCCGGAGCCTTGTGTAGAATAGTGTTTGGTGCAGTAGTTGAGAGCAGCTTCAGTATCACCGAGAGTGTGGATGTAGATGGCTAGTGCTTGGTGGTGTTGTCCCAGGCAGCCGAGCAACACCGCACGCTCTTCATGGAGACCTGGAGTTAATGGAGGAAGATTTATTCACGATTGATGTAAGTAAAAACATATATGAGAAAATAAACTTGTGTTATAGAATGAATAAAGACGATATTATGGAAATGTTGTTGTTTCCAAATCTAATGAATAATAAAGTTTCTTGCTTCTTAACCAAACTTAACATATAATACATTAGTAGTATACAACTTACTGTCATAAGGGAAGTGAACCAAGAGAGTGGCAGCCGTGTATTGTTCAGACTTATTTAAAAAGGTCAACAGCTTGTCTCGGGTCACCTTCCTTTTGTCCTTCTCCTGAAATAATGTTGAATTTATAGTAAATAAAAGTTTATGAAAAAAATCTAACAAAACAATGCAAATAGTTATTAACGATTAAATAAAATAATCTAGTTTTGAGTAAACCAAAATTAATGTAAAAAATAGAACAAAATAATGCAAATAGCTGTTTACGATTAAATAAAAGTTGAAATATGGTTAAATACAGTTAAAACACACTTAATTACGGCTAACTCTCGTGTTCAATAAAATAGTGGTTAAACTGTACCTGTTCCAGAGTGGTTGGATCACACACTGGGATGGAGGCTGTGACCATCTCCCTGTACTGGTGGATCAGCTCATTGTGGAGAAGTGGAGTGCAGTCCCTCCACTCCTCTATCACATGCTCCTGTAACACACAAACATACAGTTTACAATAGCAGAATTGAAAGGTAAGGAAAGTTATTAATATCAATAAATAGTATATATATCCTTTGTATGAATTAATATGACTTATAATTACACTGTTGAGGCACGGAATAGTAAGGAAAATGAAGGATGTATTATATAAGAATACAAGGCATACAATGACCTCCTGAATGTGAAATAACAAGAAATATTAATGGTAAGGACAGTGTATGATGGGGTTGTAGTACATAACTTGCACCTCCATAATCTTTTTTTTTTTAATCTTGCGGGAAAATGTGTCACGAGTACTTACTAAATAGGGAACGACAAGGGATTTTTCAGTTTTCTTAAGGAAGTTGAGTACTTTTGGCCTTGGTAATTGTTCCACTTCCCCGGACGTGGTGGTCTTGTCGCCTATGAAGATCTTTAACCCATCTTCCGGGTGAGATTTTAACACCCAACCACCATACTCAAATATCAAGTCTATGTGTTCCGAGCCTGAAAAATACACGTCATCGTATAAGTTATTACCAAAACTATACTTGGATTAGGTTAAGAAATAATCAAGATAAATAAACCTAAACTGTACTTTGATTACGTTAAAAAAACAATAAGAAAAAATATATCTTCAAAGTCCGAGAAACATAGATGATACGAAACAGCTAATCTAACCTAAAAAAAAAATCTAACCTGCACTACTAACAGGCATAGGCAGACCATTTATGGCCTCAATTTACCCTACCAGCACCACAGACCAAGAATAGGAAAAAAAAAAATAAATAAATAAAATAAAATAAAGAGTAAAGTAAAATAAATAAAATAAAATATAATAGAACAGGTACATAAGGTAGCATCAAACACCACTTACCTAGGTGTTGGAGGTAAGACACAGTGCGCTGATGCCCAAACAAAGGTGACTCGGGTTTCTTAGCATGTCGTAGGAGGAGTTGAAGTGCTCGCTGGTGTTGGTTACGCGTCTGAAGCAGCAACACTAACTCAGGGTACTTGTGTGCGTGACGAAGCACTCGCTCACCCTCCATTACGCTCACGTGACTGTCTCGCATGCGGAGGAGAGGCTGGACCAAGCTGTCGTTTGTCTGTGGTGTTGATGTTAGTGTGAGTATGTAACTGACAACCTAACATAACCTAACTTAACATAATATAATACAGGTAGTTATAGCTCTTTTCTCGTCCGTGTTTTTGTATATAAGTAACTGTTGTTCTTGTATTTATGTATATCTGATGCTTTTCAAAGTTTTCTTTTATCTGTCCACATTTCCCTTACCTGTAGATAACACTTAAGTAAGGTTGTGTCAATGATCTGAAGCTTCTCATTACGTGACTTCACACCAGACGCTGCCGTGGAATACTTGCTGTCTGTTTCATCCTTGACTCCGGCTTCACTATCATTGCTTGATAACTTGTGTCGGATCTGAAAAACACAAATGATGGTGATGTATCTAAACTATTTGTATACATATCCCAAAGTATTTCTATGTCATGTAAATCCACAGAAATACTACCACTAACATTTTCCTTGTGAGTTAAAAAAGACGACTTAATTGGGATAAACAAATCAAAGAAGTTAATATTGGTATCTATATTCAGCATAGAGACAACAAATATACATAAAAAAAATCCCACTTGTCACCAGTCCCTGTAAAGAAGACAGAAGGAGGAATAGAAGCAAGGGGTGGAGGTCCATTTCAACATTAGAGGTGTTTTGGCATTCCTCTTTTGCTATAGATATATTTACCTAATAATACGAAACAAGGAGCCAAGTCTCACCTCAAGCAGGAAGTGTACGAGGGCTTGTAAGGCTTTCTCCAGCTCAGCCCCGCTAAGAGCCGGCACTGGGTAAGGATACTGAAGGCAGCTCCGGTACTCTTCTGGCACCATGTCCGGGTACATCCCAATCACAAAGGACAAGTCTGAGGAGGTGTGATAAAAATGTATTTCAACTCATCCTGGTTCTAACTTTTTAAGGAGGAATGATAAGAATGATGTATATTCAAGTCATCCTGCTTGTAATTTTTTAAGGAGTATGAGATGTGGTAACGGATTCAAGAAAAAGAAAAAGGTTTGATATTAAGGCAAGATTAATAGTCTTTCCAAATGAAGTGTTAATTCACCTATGTTAAGAGTGAGGAATATCTTCATGGCCTGAGAGTATTCCTTGCTGCAAAACAGATGTATTGCTTGCAGGCGTTGTATGTGTTTCTGCATTTGTGCCTTGGCGTCTTCAGCCTCTTCCCAAACATCCTGCAACACAACACAACATATAATTCAACACAACACAATAATTCAACACACACATAATAACATTTAAACATTCTTATCAGACATCATACTGTTAACAATATTAAATCCTTTCCCATTATTCTGGTTAAACAGGAACATTAGTAAACGAATTAGTAGTGTAATATCTGTTATTAAAACTCTTTCCTTTCAACAAACATAAGTAACTGAAACCCACCACCAGCTAGAACATTAGTGGACTAATTAATTATGTAATATCTGTTATTGAAAGTCTATATAAGTTTACATAAGTAATTGCAACCCACCACCAGTCTCAATGCTAATTCAAACTGCTTGTCGGCAAGTAGCTGTGGTATTTGTTGGTTGACTGGGATGGCGTGAAGACACCAGACATGGGACGTGGAGGCTACGTACACTTGGCTTTTGGTCCTGTTAAAAAAAGATCAAAAGATAATAAGCACACATCAATCATTCAAATTTATATGTGTTTTTTGAAGAACTGATTCATGTATCTACAAGTGTAAGAGAGAAAAGTATGTTGTATATTTATTCAAATAGAACTTTTGTTATCATATTTATTGTTGAATATAAACTAACAATATCATGAGTTTATATTATTTCTGTAGAGGTTAATAGATGACTGAAATTGTTGCATTAGGAAGGGAAAATGTGTATTGCTAGTTGCTAATGTAACACTTACTTTGTTGACGAGCCGACCGCGATGAGTCTCGGTTTATCCAGAGTAATGAGCTGAACAGTGGCTTGGGGTTCGGCAATCTTGATCTCAATATTCTTCGACAAAATACCTACTAGATAAGGCTTCTGGTAGGCTGAAAAGACAGGAGGAATATGGTAAACTGTCTCCTCCTTCCTGATGTATGTCTCAATAATGTAATAAAGAGACAGATGTATGTTTCACTAATATAATAAAAAAAAAAGAGAATACAAGCAAAAAATTCAAACTTAAGTGTATAATTACAGGTAGCGTTGCCCTGACCTAACCTAACCTAATCTAACTTACCAACAGCGAGTGGTTGTTCATCCCACTTGAGTGTGTAATTACAGGTAGCATTGCCCTGGGCGTCAACAAAGATGGTTTCCTTGTCATGAGCGAGGGCAAGCTCTTCTCCACCTTCCATCTGGGTTATCAGCGGCTCCTGACTCTTCCCCGTCGCAAACAACTCCTTCTGTTTACCAGTAAGCTGATGGAATGAGAGTTAAGAATATAAATACACAGCTTTAAGATCATAAAAGTTAATATTCTTGAAGCTATTCACTTATACATGACCAGCCAGTATAAAAAAATTAATAATAATAAAATGCAATGCTATATACAATAAATACATAATACATCTCCCTTACTAACCATGACCACCCAGTAAAAAAAAAAGATTAAATATAGTTAAATACAATAAATACATCTCCCTCCCTAACCATAACCAGTAAAATCAAAATTAATAAATAAAAATACAATTACAATACAACAATACACCTTCCCTCCTTCACTCACCATAACCAGCCAGTAGTCGTGTTTGAAGGCCACTGCAATAGCCTCCATACACCAGGTCAGCGCCCTTGGTACATCAGGTAAGGAGAGGTCATCCCGTAGCGAGTGGAACTTCCGAGACTTCCAGTAGTAGAGTTGAAGTTTGCGTTTGACAGCCACTACAAGACGCACCATTACTACTGCATCTCCCGTCATTGTTACTTGATGCTGCGGAAGGGAAGAAGTAAGTGAATTACCTTTATTTATATATCTATCTATCTATACATAGTCCTGGCATTGTAATTTGATGCTGGGGAAGGACAGGGATGAGTAGATGATGGAATAAGTTGATGATAGCAATAACTTGATGGTGGGAAGGAGAGGAAAGAAATGGATGATTGTAATATCTTATGTTTTATCTATCTATCTTAATGGTAATATCTTTTGTTTATCTATCTATTTATTCATACACCTTTTGTTTATCTATCTATCTATCTATTTATACACCAGGGTTATAATCTCTTAGAAGGCAGGTTTATGATTGCTTACCTTGAGGTCCAGATCAAAGGCTGTTGCTCCCTTGGTCTGAGTGACGGTACACAGCAGAGGAAGGTTGAAAACAGTCAGGTCATGGACACTAATCACATTATCTGAAAACAAACAAGTCACCAATAATGATAAAACCTCACATAAGTATATTAATTACATCCAGAGATTTCCTAATGATATAACTTGCATGAGAGATTTTCTAATAACATAACTTCACAAAAATGACATTAAAATATAGACTTATAGCTACACATAAATAAATAAATAATAACTGTGATTAAAGAAATATAAATAATACGCTAAAATAATCGCATAAATATAAATAATACTTATAAAATAACCCTACAAATATAAATAACACATACAAATAACCATACAACACACCTGAGAGGGAGACAATAATTTGGTGTTCGGGAACCACCGCCACCTGGACAATGGGCTTCCGGGAAAAGTTTTTGTTTGAACAGAGGAGAGCGACATCCCAGCGTCTTGTTGTACCAGGAGTCACAGAGTACATAAGAAGGTGACCCTGTTTGGTGCCTACTACTAAGTTTTCATCTGGAAGTAAAATGTCTTTGTGTTAGTCTGTAATATCTAAATTCTCAAGCACTGCAAATTTGATTATAGTGTCGTTCATGTTAATGGAAATACAAATATATATCTAAAACATGATTCTGTGTAGTTAAATCAATAGTTCACAATGATTTCTAATTATTATGAGGAAATATTTAAAGCTTTAATTACGCATGCCGTATCAATAGGGTACAGCTGCCGTATCAATAGGGGATGACAACAGGGTACGGCTGCCATATCTGTAAGCACTTTGTTAACTTTATAGCCAGATTTAGATTAAGATAAAATACAAGTAAAATAAGACACAATTTTATAGCAGTACACGGATATAACACGTCATCTAATAGTCCTTTAAGTTTTACAAGGTCCTAATTACTACGTCGGTAAAACTAAACAATCACTGCTCCACCTCTTTCTTTTTTCTCTCCTTCCCTATATAGTATACATAGTGTACTCAACACATCTGTGAAGGTTTCAGTCGGCGGACACCATTATTTACCTCGCAAAACGTTTTTGAAGTTATGTTAGGTTATGTTATGTTAGGTTGGTTAAGTTAGATTGAGTTATGGTTAGGTTAGATTACGGTTCTGTTATGGTTAGGTTAAGTTAGGTTAGGTACGGTTCAGTTAGGTTCGGTTATATAAGATTTAAAAAATTTATTACCCAAAAGTTAGGGTTCTCAGCCTTAGATTTTTTTTCTGGATTTGGGTAATAAAATATAAAAATATTATATAACCGAACCTAACTGAACCGTACCTAACCAAACTTAACCTAACCATAACATAACCGTAACCTAACCTAACAATCTTAACCTAACCATAACTCAATCTAACTTAACCGACTTAACTTAACTTCAAAGACGTTTTGCGAGGTAAATAATGATTTCCGCCGCCTGAAACTTTCACAGATGTGTTGAGTACACTATGTTTAGTATGTAGGGAAGGAGAGAAAAAAGAAAGGGATGGAGTAGTGATTGTAAAGAAATACCTCCTGTACTTACCATACGCTGTAATGGACTCTATTTGTAAAGGAAGTTTCTCCAGGATGGGAATAACTTCATAGGCATCATACATCCTTGTTCTTCTTTTAATTCTAACTCATAATATATAAATAAAACACTCATAACAGTAAACAATAGATGCTGATACGTCTTCTCTTCCCTTCACCTTCCACTCCCGTCCCTTGTGATTATTTGTTTACATTCACACAGCTGATCAGCGTCACGTGACTGATCTTAGGGAATCCAGTATACCGAAATACCGGTATTTTTGTCCTTCTCCTTCCCTTCCCCTTCCTCCCTTTCCCTTAAGAACATAAGAGCATAAGTATTAAGGAGACTGCAAGAGGCCAGTTGATGACTTACACGAGGCAGTTCCTTAATCATTGTTCCCCATCCTTGGAATAATCCAAAGGAAGGAAAAAGGTGTACATCCCTAGTGCTGCCGTAGGCAAGTCAGCCCATCAGCCCACTTAACACTTAACACACAACACACTCAAAACACACCACACTCACCTTCATCTATATCCTTGCAGGTCGTCGATCATGTACCAACACTTCTTTTACTGTATCTAACACGCTATAATTAACACTCTGAATTTTCTCAAAGGTTTTTATAATGTTCTCTCTCTCTCTCTCTCTCTCTCTCTCTCTCTCTCTCTCTCTCTCTCTCTCTCTCTCTCTCTCTCTCTCTCTCTCTCTCTCTCTCTCTCTCTCTCTCTCTCCATCTTTTTACTAAGTGCAAGTAATACGTGAAAAAAAAAAATAATTACACAATGAAAACAAGAAAATCAATATAAACTACAACATTATCAACAAAAAACATGTATTTCCACAACACAACAACGACACATTTCAAATAACATAAAAATTATAAAACCTAACACATTCACACATATACATATACACATAAAATGATTCTACAAAGACTACATAATATATTGAAATAGAAATACGAAATAACCTTTTGTAATTAACTAAGATAATGTATAGTTTCTATATAATTGATTTCTTTAATACAATTTAATTAATATATTATTTAAAACTAGAAGACCGACTTTATAAAAAAAAAAAAAATATTGCACAAAAATATATATAAATAATAATTACGCAAAGTTTAAATTCAATCCATTAATATAACTTCATAGAATTACCTTACATATATAATAACTGTATTAAACATCATACAAAAACACCATAATAATAATAATAATGCATAACATACATATACATTAACACCTTAAATACAGCAATGCCCGATAGGTTAGTTAATAAATAAATATAAATAAAATAAAAATGCGACCCACAGAATAGACTGAGAATCCAGCACCCATGTTATTGTCCTTATTGAGATTCTGATGCTCTTTAAGGAGGATCTTACCTACAGACGAGAGAGAGAGAGAGAGAGAGAGAGAGAGAGAGAGAGAGAGAGAGAGAGAGAGAGAGAGAGAGAGAGAGAGAGAGAGAGAGAGAGAGATTGAATGAATGAATGAAAAGCAAAATGCAGTTAAATTATCTATCACACACACACACACACACACACACACACACACACACACACACACACACACACACACACACACACACACACACACACACATAGTAATAATAGTAATAATTCCCTGTTGATTAAAATGCTGAATAGAAACTTAATGCCACCTAAGATTTTATTTTTCCCGACCTTTCCACGCCAACAATAATAATAATAATAATAGTAATAATAATAATAATAATAATAATAGTAATAATAATAATAATAATAATAGTAATAATAGCCATAATAATGCACGTTTCTGGTTCTCTTTCTTTGCTAATCACCACCACCATCATCATCATTATAATCCCTTCTATAATAGTGGAAGGCTTTTCCCTATCCACCCTTCCCTACAGTCAAAGCTAGCCGGCAGAGGAAGCGATACCATATAGTATAAAGAATAAAAAGAAGTATACAGAAGAAGAAGAAGGAGGAAGGGGAAGAAAATGTGATGATGGTAGTGATGATAATAGGAATGTAGTCAATAATAACTTATAAAAATCAATCAGTTAGGTAGGAGGTAGAAGACGCTCTCGATGCACTGGAATTCATATGATACAAGGAAGGGGTTGGCGGCGTTGGATCAATCTGCTTCGTAGCTCTTTTCTTATGCCACATATAACTCCACGCCATCAACATAACCAATTGAGCTGCTAAGAAGAGAGCTCCGGCTACTACCACTCCCGTAAAAGATGAACAGCTGCCTTGAGCTTCCATGTGTATTTTGTTTTTTTCCTCTTTGTATTGTGCGGTGAACTCAAATTTGTCGGTAATGCGCACGGATTGAGCCACTAAAACATCAGCTTCGTGGACCTGTAGTCATAGAGAAAAGATGATTAAGACATGTAGCTATAGAGAATATAAGATTAAGACAAGTTAATAATCATTACAATCATCATTCAAACAGGTCATCACATCATCTATCTCATCACTATCATTTTAGCTTACCTCTCTCCTCTTCCTCTTGCCGTAGGACTCCTTTACGTGCGCCAGGCCGTCAAAGCCCATTACATGACACTGGGCAGGCTCGCAGTGTGGGAAGCAGGGAGTCACAAGTCCGCGGAACTGTACCACCTCAGATGAAGGGAACTTAAAGGCTTGGAACAGAACCTGTAAAATCTTCCCATTTCCTTGCAACTGTTTGAGGAGATAAAAATGATAGATATTCAATGTTTAGTAAAGGTTAGAAAGACGACAGTGACAGTAAAAGAAAGTAGGGAAGATAAACAATATATAAAGAAACGAACATAAATACATAAGGTTATAGATGATATTAGAAGAGAAAGGAAACATAAATAGACATATATTTACCTGTTCCACTTCCTGCATAATAGTAGTGTCTGTTGGGCAGCCGTCACCGTCAATAAGTTGAATCTCGGAGCCATCACGACCGTCCATGGCAACCAATTCTCGTACGAAGATTTCATAAGGAGAGTTCTCATCTATGATCTCAAAGCGTAGTGCTAGATTCTCTCCGACCTGTGAAATGGATTAGAATGTGTTTTTAGTGAAGGCTTAGAGAAGGTGGATGTATGGTGTGTATAATATATGGAAGGGAGTGATGGAAAAGATATTAATTTATTTATTTATGTGTTATTAAGATTAGGAGATGGATGTATGTAAAGTGGAGGAATACATATGAGGAAGGGAGTGTAAGGGAGTGATATAAAGAGTATTAATGTATTTGTTATGTATGTATGATTAATAATTCTTCCTCTTCCTCTTTCTCGTATTATCTATGTTATCTATAATTTCTCCTTTTTCTCCTCATTCACTCCTCATCCTTCTCTTTTTCTCCTTCCTCACTCCTCATCTATAATTCCCTCTTTTTTTCGTCTCTTTTACAACCTTCATTAACTCCTCTTATTTCCCCCGCACCTAAAATCTTCTTTTTTCTCAACTTTCCTTCCGCTCTCCTAAACCATTCATTCATTCCTCTTTATCACACGGTAAACTAAACTGAATATTTCTTACCTGCGCGCTGACAACATCATCTCCATTGACATTCGTAACTCGCATCACCACGTTGGGAGAATCCACGACAGTCTCTTCGAAGAAATCTGCAGTATCAACGGCGCTCTTCACCTCGAGGCCAGACAAGAGGGTGCTTCTCAAGGTTGCATTCTTCATTTCATACCGACAGTGTAGAGCCAAACCAACATCAGCTGAGGTTATGATCATATCGTGGTGCTGTATGAGAGAGAGATATATATAGTTAGTTAGGTTTTATTTATGCTATTAGAGAAGGGTATACAACAAGGGTATAAAAAACGATACAAACTATATAAAAAAAAAAAAATCCCACACCTGTTCCCTGAAGAAAGTAGAGTTATCAAAAAATGTAGAGTGCAAGGAGTAAAAATTATGAGAAAAATAACAAGGAAGGAAGGAAAGAGGAAAGGAACCAGAAATTAAAGGAATCAGAAGAGGAGAAAGAAGAAGGAGGAGGAGGAGGAAAAGAAGAAAACCAAACCTAGCCTAATCAAACTCACCTGAATCACAATATTAGTAGAGAAAGTAGACAGAGTATCTCGAGCGACATCACACTTCACATCATTATAAGGCAATGTGATGCTAAACTCATTACTTGTATCCACATCAACTCTACAGGAGTTAGGTTTGTCCTTGGCGTATACTTTGCCGTCAAAGAGAACTGAGGTGGTGATGCGAGCAACCATTTCTGAGGCGCGGCATTCTACGGAGACCTGTGGGAGAATTAAAAAAAAAAAAAAATAATAATAATAATAATAAAGTGGTTATGATTGGTAATGAGATTGTGGTGATGATTGTGGTGATGATGATGATGATGATGAGAAGAAGATGTATATGATAAAATTTTGATAGTAAGAATAATAATAATAAGTAAGTTATTAATAAGAACAAGAAGTGTATACTAAAAAATGTATTTATAAGAAGATTAACAAGAAGAATATGAAGAAGTATATGATAAAAGCTTCATAATAATAATAACAAGAATAAGTATATAATAAAAGTTAAATAATAATAATAATGAGGTTGGGGACTTAGGAAAGATGAATTAAGATGATATAAATACATTATCCTATTAAGAAGAAAAATATATATGGTGAGTACATATACATATATACATACGTTATAGCAAGCTTGTATTTCGTAAGTAGTTCCGTTGCCAATTTCTAGATAAGGTTCTTGGATGTGGCTGAGTGTGGCAGCAGTGTGGTGAGACAGGCGACAGATCCTCTCACTCGCGGACATAAAGTCAAACGAGTTACAGGTAAAGTTAGCTTTCATACACCTGCGAGGGAGAAATAGTGAGAGAAAATGAGATTAGGAGCAGTGACGGATTTAGGAAGAGGCTATTCCGAAGTTTTTCTCAAAAGCCCCGGATCTGAGAGGCGAAAAGAAAAAAATCTGACTACTATCCTTGCACGTAATCACAACATACATACTTGTTGAATTTGTTCCAATCCTCTACTACTGATCAATAAATAAATATATAGATAAATACTGCGTCTTAATTGCATCAAGCTCAATCATCTGCATAATCTATCACACACAGATCACCAAGTAACGTTCTCGTCTTCTCTGCAAAGTATAATTATAATATCTGATTTAGCCGCAGCCGCCAGTCAGTCACACACACACACACACACACACACACACACACACACACACACACACACACACACACAAACACACACACACACACACACACACACACACATACACACACACACACACACACACACACACACACACACACACACACACACACATACACACACACACACACACACACACACATACACACATACACACACACACACACACACACACACACACACACACACACACACACATACACACACACACACACACACACACACACACACACACTCACCTTTCTCTACACTCCTCCGTGGTTCGCAAATCTTGATAAACAGCATCGACAGTCTTCAATATCTTTCCTTGGATTCGCTTAAACTCACACATTTTTCTTGGATTAAACACACAAGCCAGTTCAACATAGGCAGCTCCGGGAGACGCCTTCAATAGTGGTCTACGGTCCATCATATTACGGTTGACACTTGATAGAATACACGCACTTGTTGCCTTGTCGTAAGAGGCGGACCTGGAGTAAAGATGGGAAAGTGTTAGGTTAAGTTGAGGTAGAGAAAAGCTAGATGTCTCTCTCTCTTTTTTTTTTTTTCTCTCTCTCGCTAACGGTCAAGATATCAGTTATTTACAGTTAAACAGTTACTTTATCTAGTACTACCACCTAAGGCCACTCATTGACTCACCCACCCAACCACCCACACAAACCAGTCCTTGGAAGGTGGAAATAAACCTGAACTGAACTGAACTGAACTGAACTGAATTGCCAAAGCACTGCTAATAATAAGTTCCTGCAACACCATCAACCAGACAATACGGAACAAGCTAAGACCAACAAAAATATAACCGAAAACTGATATATAAACGTATAGACTTAAAAATAAATAAGTAAACACACACGTATACAATACATACTTGCAAGAAAATGTCTCTTCTTTCAGACATCTCTCCATACGGAACAAGCTAATGAAAAGATATAACACAAAACTAATATAAACAGATAGACTTTAAAAAAATAAACATGTCTACATACCTGCAAGCAAATGTCTCTTCCTTTAGACATATTTCCACACAGTTACTCCTGGAGGATGCTACTCGGGCTTCTGATGTCAAGCTGTCTTCCTCAATGGTAAAGTCAGGTACAGTTTCGTAAGCCCAAGGGGAGAGGCAGCGTGGTTCCTCTTCAGATAAACATACCTTCTGAGCGTAAAGTGTGAAGACTGGGAACTGCGACCGTGCCAGATTTCCTGTAGAAGGCACAGAAGAAGGAATTAGTTATAAGTGTGAATAGGAATAAATATGTATTAAACAAAATAAATTAAGAAAGAGAAGGAATGTTGGGTTGATAGAAGGGCGAGAAGAAGAAATATTTTGAAATGAAGTGAAAACAATTGACGAAATATTATAGATTGCAATAATGGAAAACTTAAACGAGGTAATAAAACTTTAATTAAGGATTAAAAAAAAGATTATAACAGTAGTAATAGGAAGATGAAAGTACCATTACTACCACTACCACTACCCTGAAAAAAACTTAACTAATACCCCCCCTAAACACATCTATTACACCCTCCACCCGCCACCCTCTATTCTCTTCCCGCTCTTCCACTACTGACCTGCTAGCGGCGAGGTGCTGAGGCAGGTTCATGCAGTTCAAATATAAACGGTTTTTCCTAGACAGTGGTGTGCCCAGCTGATCTACTAAACATGGATATAGTATAGATATTATAGTAATCCTGCATCTGTCAACTCAGCTTCCCTACCCTATTTCCTTCTATCTTTTCACTGTTATAATCCTCCCTCTTGCTTCATATTTTCTTTGTTTCTTCATTCTTTTAATTTTTCATTATTTTATTGAGTTGCTTCACCGTTATTTTCTTCTTTCTTTCTTTCTTCCTCCTAACACCCTTTTGCTATCTAAACTTTCGTCTCCATTATAACTATTACTCACATTTATTCAGTATTAAATTTTGATACGTTAGATGTAAGACTTGTCAATGTGTAGCATAATTTATAACCAACTACTTCTCCTGTTTTATTTAGTTCATGCATATGGATAGGTGTACTATTTTATTTATTATATTTTATCTATAGTATTATTGTCGTGTGTATATTAATTGTATGAGTGTTCACATTTAACACCTCCACCCATCCACACCTCTCCACATCCTCCCTAACACTCCACCCACACACCCACACATCCACACACACACACACCCACCCACCCACGCGACCTCTCTCTCCCTCTCCCTCTCTCCCTCACAATACCGGTGCAGTATCCTACATCCTCTCCCTCTCCCTCCCCTTCTCAGCCTCCCACTGCCACCTGCCGTCTGATAGGTCAAGAAATGTACTCCTTCCTTCCTCTCCCCTCTCCCCCTCCCACCACCACCACCACCACCACTACCACTACCACTCCTACTACTACACCTACCACTCCTACTGCACCGTTACCTCGCCTCTAAACCCTGTGACCGCAATCCTGGCTGGCTGGACCTGTGTGTGTGTGTGTGTGTGTGTGTGTGTGTGTGTGTGTGTGTGTGTGTGTGTGTGTGTGTGTGTGTGTGTGTGTGTGTGTGTGTGTGTGTGTTATTACTACCCATCCTCAGCTTCTCCCTTTTTGACTCTAAAACAATTTCTTTTCATATCTTTTCACTCTCATACCTTTGCTCTTTCTCCTTCTCCTCTTACTTCTCTTCCTCCTCCTCTTCCTCTTCCTCCTTCTCCTCCTCCTCCTCCTCTCTTCCTCTTCCTCCTCCTCCTCCTCCTCTTGATTTTCGTGGTTTATCTCATTTCATAATTTTCTTTTATTTAATTTTTAGTCTTATCTTTTCTTATCTTTCTCATATCCTTCTCCTCCTCCTCCTCCTCCTCCTCCTCCTCCTCCTCCTCCTCTCTTCTCCCCCACCTCCTCTTCCTCCTCCTCCTCTTCCTCTTCATGTTATTCTTCTTATTCCTACTTTTTTATTTGTTTCTTATTTTTGTTTCTTTAATCTTTTTTATCAATTCTGCTTTTATTATTTCTCCGCTTTGGGTAATATTATCCTCTCTCTCTCTCTCTCTCTCTCTCTCTCTCTCTCTCTCTCTCTCTCTCTCTCTCTCTCTCTCTCTCTCTCTCTCTCTCTCTCTCTCTCTCTCTCTCTCTCTCTCTCTCTCTCTCTCTCTCTCTCTCATATCAATAACTTCAACGTCCAGAGTATCCATTAAACACACACACACACACACACACCACACACACACACACACACACACACACACACACACACACACACACACACACACACACCACACACACGTGGCCACACCTGCGGCCTATGTGTACACAGTGACGGATCATTACCCGTGTACACACACACACACACGTACATACACACGCACACACACACAAACTTACATAAATGTACAGACATTTTGAGCGCATGTGTAAGTGGTTAGTAACATGTGGTTAACTTACGCACACTATCTATACGTACACACACACACACACACACACACACACACACACACACACACACACACACACACACACACACACACACACACACACACACACACACACACACACACACACACACAGAAAAGAGAGAGAGAGAGAGAGAGAGAGAGAGAGAGAGAGAGGAGAGAGAGAGAGAGAGAGATACCTCTCTCTGTGATCTAAAATCGTGATCAAAAATCTCTCTCTCTCTCTCTCTCTCTCTCTCTCTCTCTCTCTCTCTCTCTCTCTCTCTCTCTCTCTCTCTCTCTCTCTCTCTCTCTCTAATCTTACATTTGTCAAAGGTTAAGAGGAGAGAGGAGGGAGGAGGAGGAAGGAAGGAAGAGAGGGAGGGGTGAGAAATAATGAAGATTTGGAGGAGAATTGATGGCAAGAGGAGGAAGAAGAAGAAAAGAAAGGAAGACGTGACGAAGGAGGAGGAGGAGGAGGAGGAGGGGAGGAGGAAGAGGAGGAAATGAGATACTACATATAAGAAGAAAGAGGGAAGAAAGAAAGAGAGAGAGAGAGAGAGAGAGAGAGAGAGAGAGAGAGAGAGAGAGAGAGAGAGAGAGAGAGAGAGAGAGAGAGAGAGAGAGAGAGCAACGACAGGAAAAGGAGACATCTGCCATATTAGGACCAAATCTCTCACTCACATCTCCTCACTCACTCTCCCAACCACCCTCCCCTCTCTCTCTCTCTTCTCTCTCTCTCTCTCTCTCTCTCTCTCTCTCTCTCTCTCTCTCTCTCTCTCTCTCTCTCTCTCTTGAATACTAAGTTAGCAACACCGAAATATCTCTCTTCTAACGGACACCTTACCCCCCCTACACCCCCCCTAACCCCCCCGAACCCCCTCAACCACCACCACCACCACCACCACCACCACAACATTAGGTCATCAGGTCCTTGTGGTCTTGAAATGGTCACTAAGGAGGAGGAGGAGGAGGAGGAGGAGGAGGAGGAGGAAGAAGAAGAGGAAGAAGAGGAAAGAAAAAGAGTATTTCGTGTAAAAAAAGATATTAGAAAAAGTCGTAATTCTATATATAAGAAAATAAATAAAAAAAAACAGAGAAGTAATGGTAAAATATAACGAGAGAGAGAGAGAGAAGAGAGAGAGAGAGAGAGAGAGAGAGAGGAGAGAGAGATGAGAGAGGAGAGACGAGAGGAGAGAGAGAGAGAGAGAGAGTAATGCTTTCAAGGAAAGGGGGAAGATGTCCACAAC
>JAXIVD010001171.1:0-40000 GCA_036785275.1 Cancer borealis
GGTAGTTTGGAAGGGAGGCGACACTGGGACATTTGTGTCAGCTGGTGGAGAATTGTGGAAGGGACGAGACTCTGGAACACCTTAATGGTAACTGATGTGTGAGAAGGGATGAAAGAGTTTGAGGATACCGTTCATAACGAGTTGAGAGAGAGAGAGAGAGAGAGAGAGAGAGAGAGAGAGAGAGAGAGAGAGAGAGAGAGAGAGAGAGAGAGAGAGAGAACACACACTTTCTGCACAACCAAATGACGGGAAATGTTGGCAGAGACTTCTCATTTGTCTCTCTCGAGGGATTGCATATTTACAGTCCTGGAGGAGCCTTGCTAAAATATGACTCCCTTCACATGCAGCCGTCGCAGGTGTGGACACGAGTAGGTGTGTAGGAAAGGAAAAGCCAAGGGAGTAGACAGCACATAAAAAAAGTAAGAAGCGCAAGGTGTGTGACAAATAGTGTGTTGGACTAATTAGGTTGTGGGAGCGTGAAGGAGCCGCGAGACGTGAATGTTGTAACAGTGGCGCGGAGGACGGACGCTGGGGGGTAGGAGGGGAAGGGAAGAGGCGAGGTAAAGAATGAAAGGAGTAGCGGAGACAAGGAGCATTCATCAGGGAGTGAGGTACAGAGAAGCGGAGGGGCGACTAACACAGGACTACGCGGCAAGATGCAGCTGTTTGCCTTGCAGCTACATTGCGAAAGGCAGGAAAGAGCTTCTACAGGGGAAGTAACGCAATGGGTGGAGGAAGGATGAGAGGACAGGAGAAAGGGCAGGCAGGAGGCAGGAGACAGGGAAGTAGAAGGGACAGGAAGAGGAAAGCGACACAAGTTGTAGAGGCAAAACAAACTGACTTAGGAGAACACGTATCCAGGGCGGCAACTGTGAGAGACGGTCATGCGGGCTGAGCAAGGAGCTAATGCAGAGAGAGAGAGAGAGAGAGAGAGAGAGAGAGAGAGAGAGAGAGAGAGAGAGAGAGAGAGAGAGAGAGAGAGAGAGGCGAACCAACGAGGGGCTTGGGGAGAAGAAAAAGCCTTAGATGGAACTTCTCGCAAGAGGAACACGGAGGAGCAAGAGAAGGCTAGAGAAGCAGGGAGGAGAGAGAGAGAGAGAGAGAGAGAGAGAGAGAGAGAGAGAGAGAGAGAGAGAGAGAGAGAGAGAGAGAGAGAGAGAGAGGGGGGGGGGGGGGGGATGGAGGGCTCCTCACGACCCGGGTGGCACAGCTAACACCCGGCGAGAATGTTCGGAAGTTTAGTGAAATTTCAGAGTTCGAAGTGAGGTGGGGGTAGGAGAGAGGACGAGAGGGAGGGGGTAGATGGGTCGGTGGGCGGGGTACTGGCTCAGCGGGTGGTGCCCTGAGCAAGGGAGGGAGGCGGGGGCATGGAGGCAGAAGGGGAGAAGGAACAAGGAAGGCGGGCGGGATAGGGACCAGGGAGTTAGTATGACGGAGGTGAGGGTAAGACTGTGGATACGCGGCTGTTGTGAGGCGGACTTTTGACGGCTTGGAAGGGAGGGAGGTCGTGAAGTGCAAGTGTGTGTATGTGTGTGTGTGTGTGTGTGTGTGTGTGTGTGTGTGTGTGTGTGTGTGTGTGTGTGTGTGGAGAATAATGGGGTAGTCAAGACGGGGTTGCTACGTGTCGGGGTTAGTGTGGTCGGGGCTTGTAATGTTTCGAACGACGTGGTGTTGTGATCACTCAGGGAACAACGGAATGGGGTCGTAGGGGTGGACAGGGCAGGGGTAGTGCGGTGTTGCTCTAAGAGTGTGGTGGGGTGGGATGACGTAAGGAGGGGTGAGGGGGGAGGTGGGATAGCGAGGTGCGGAGTGTGTGTGAGCAGGGGCGTCAGAACCATGAGTAGTGACTGCCTCGCTGACGACAACACTAAAGTATAGGTCTGGGGGGCAGGGAGGCGGGGAGGCGAGGAGGCAAGGTGGTCTGGGGTGAGGGTAGGGAGGATGGAGGGTAACTGGCGGCAGAGGCGGCTGGAGCGAGACTGATAGGGCGGCGGGCAGGAGCATCGACCTTAGTGCCGGAGCAGCGGGATCCCGGCTACCACTCTTCCACTCGGGGCTGCTGCTCGATGTCGACTTTATTAATTGTTGTGGTGGGCCGCGGGTGGCAAGGGTGGCAAGGGTGGGGAGGAAGGGGGCGTGCGGGACCTTGAGGGCGAGATAGTCATGCCTCAACACTCTCAGAATAACGTCATTCTGGTCACTGCCATCACCGTTCCACCTGTCAACCCGCATCTTTCTTTTTTTTTAACCTTACGGAACATGTCAGTTAATGAACTTTTATTGCCAAGGAAACCATGCAGCAAAAATCCTCAAAGCTTCATACCAACGAACACCCAGTTTTACACACACACACACACACACACACACACACACACACACACACCACACACACACACACACACACACACACACACCATGATGATAGCCTGACAGACAGACACAAGGAGCCGGGTAGTCGGCCATGACGCTCTCTGGTAGGTTGATCAGCGCGATAAAGGTACAGGGTACGAAGTGACAGCAGCGGCGGAGATTGTTACTGAAGCAGGGAGACGAGAGTGGTGAGAGGCGGGGGACGCTACGTGACGTCAGAAGCGGTGACCAGCAGGGGTGCGGCGGGGGATGAAAACACCAAGCGGCTGGTGGAAAATATATTAGCGTGCATGAGGGTGGGTGGTGAGTAGTGGTGAGTGGGTGGTGAGTGGTAGCCATGGCGTGGGTGGAGGAACCGGTGAGTTGTGTCAGCAGCCAGGCCACTAACATTCTCAGATAACGGAGTCTAAAGATAACGCCTCCGCCTCCCTACACACACACCATCAGCTGCAAGTTCTCCTGCCTTGCCTTGTCTCTGTTCCTTATCTGGAGACACCTTACGGTACGCCTCACTCTGTCCTTACGCTAAGCCGTCTCTGCCTTGGCCTAGTACTATATCTACCCCACGGAGCTTCTGCACTCCATATGTTTTACTGCTCAACACTAATCCATTAAAGTATAATGAGATAATGTGAGTCAAGACAACAGCTACAACTTAAGTGCCAACCATCCCTCTGATTGCCTCCTCCCCTTACATCTACCACCCTGGCTGTCTCCCTTACTCACATACACACCCCTTAACCTTCCTCCCTTCTCCCCTTACACTCTCCCTTTCCCATTCTCACCCCAGGCTACGTGTCACCCCTTCCTAGGCTGTCATCCTCGTAAGAAATCAATCCGTCTCATAATGTCGATATGTTGATGTTCACGCATTAACTGAGAGAGAGAGAGAGAGAGAGAGAGAGAGAGAGAGAGAGAGAGAGAGAGAGAGAGAGAGAGAGAGAGAGAGAGAGAGAGAGAGAGAGAGGCAGATGGCTTGCCGTAAACTCTAGTACAGGCAACCCAGCAGGAAACCGCTAGACATCTGTGGCGGGCATCTCACGTTCGACTTCCCGACACTCCGACAGCTGAGAGGGAGAGTCCCAGAATCCCGACCAACCCCGACCTAATGCATTAAAGACACAGGAAAAAGACAGAGGACACGAAAGTAACACAAACGGACAGACACACCACAAAGATCTAGTACTGGACACGTTATAAATAGTGTTCATTATAGCCGGTGTTAGGCAGTTGAAGAAGCAAGAACGGGAGCCTTGTACAGGGACAGCCCCAGGCGATGGTAGTGGAGGTGGTGGTGGTGGTGGTGGTAGCGACGGGTTCGGGGAGATATGACTCTACAACCTGCGGCTTAACAGAGCGGCGATCACCAAAGGGAGCCGTGTAGCGGGTAATGGCCGGCAGGTGAGGTGGCGGGTTGAGGTGGTTAGAGGAGCAGCAAACAAGGTGGGTTGGCGGGCCAGTCAAGCATGATGTAGCGGAGCCTTCAGTAAATATATCAAATCAAGTGTGGCTCACTCAAGTTACAATGGGCTTTCTTAATGAACGATTCTGTAACATGAATAAAAAGAAACAATATATATAATAAAGTTTTGTAAGAGTGAGTACAAAAAGTGATGATCAGTGTAGTTGAGGAAGCCTTGGAGCTGAGAGAGGGTCTAGCGGGAAGACTCTGGGCTCTGGGCGGTCCCCGTCTGGCCCGCCGCCACGGCCCACAACGGGCGGTCCCATTACTAGCAAGAAAGATGTCTTTGCTTATGGCTCACTAAACACTAAATTCCAGAAAGTGAAAATTCCCGTGCTGGTGAAGCCGGCACTGGATTCGCTCGACGCAATTATTACCGGGCCATCACTCACGCCTCTACACGCACGATATTACCGCCACGAGCACTTGTGATGATGATGGTGGTGGTGGTGGTGGTGGTGGTGGTAGTGGGGATGAGATCTCACTTCCCTGCCACCTCCATGCTCAACACACCGCTGCGGTTTCACACTGTCTTCCTAACATTCCTCCACTACTGTTGCACACCATTACTCCGCTACCAGTGCCTCAGGAATCTATTTAACACAAGTTAGACGGAATTACAGCCAGGAAAATCAGGAAAGACAACTGGCGGAGGGAGGTAGTACATGTATGACCTTGCTTAGTTATAAGAGCTGTGTCGCAAGCCGGATTAATTCCCTCTTAGCTGTTTATGTTTATATTTAATTGTCATTCACCCAAGAAGTCTTTTTCTGATGTCCGCGAAGGAAGAGAGAAAGAGAGTAAGAAGTCGTTAAGAAGTTACAAGCCAGGTGCTAGACGGAGGGGAGGTGAAAGTTGGCTGCTGAAGAGAATGAAATAATAAGGTAATGATACGATGAAACGATGGGAAGGACATAAAAACGAGACAGATATATAAAGGGGAAGAACACGACTGAGAAGAAGTAAAGGAGAAGGGGAGAGAGAGAACAGAGAGAGACGGAGGATGAGGAAAGGAAGTAATGCGACACAAGGAAAACAGAAGGAGTTAGACAAAAAACAATGGCGATGCTGGGGATAGAGAGCGAAAGGAAGAAAGAGGAGCATGTCGTGAGCATAAGGTAGCGGTGGGTAGTGACGAGGAGGGTGTTGTTATCTAGAGTAGTGGAGTGGAGTGAGGTTGAGATAAGCTACAGTCGGCACCGCACTATACCGCTACCACCACCACCACCCGCAGCGCTATCACAAAGACAGAAGAGAGAGAGGGGGAGGGGACGATTTATTGCCGTATATGTTTTCTACGGATGAATCTACACTAAAACGCGAAGCAGCAGTACCAAGACCAATGCTGGAGAGAGGAGTCCGTCAATAACAGTAAATTCTGCCCTCAAGCAAAGTATGAAACTCTGGCCGCCCACAGAGTCATATCAAAACGTGATGGCGCTTGGTAACCGTATCAAGCTTGCGTCAGGCTATAATTTTCACTCTCACCTGAGGGGGCGAGGACGGCCTGCAGAGATGGAGGCGAAACTATCCGACGCAATACATTGTTAGTTGTGTTCAGCTTGCATGAGCACACTACACGACGACACTTGACGCAACCAAAGCACCAAGCTAGGCACCCATTAGGCACCCACCAGGCACCCATTAGGCATCCATTAGGCACCCAGCACCCACCCACCACCGTCCTGCCTCACTCTCTTGTTAGACCGACAAAAAGTCAGGTAAATTATAGATACTAATATTTTTTTTTATAGGACAGAGATTCCTCGCCTTGAATACAAAAAGGTTGATTGTAATGAACATCGGGACAATACTCTGTACACTACCTCGTTGAAGTAACTTGAGCGCAACAGCTGCACAGAGCGACGCAAACAAGCCCCGACGTCAACATCCACCTTAATCTCCCCCCAACACCACCACCACCACCGCCCACCCAGTATCATGATTAACGCCAAACAGAAACAAGAGACTCAGCATCCTGCGGCCGACCTGCCATCAGCTTGGTAGACAGAAGCGTTGAGACGTGATGTGGCTGAGCTGAGCTGGTCGAGACAACGCAGCAGCTTAGCAGGCCCGGCACGCAGCGCACACAGTTTACACGCGGCCCAGCCCCAGCCCCACGGCAGGCCCCACCCCTCACCCTCCATCACTGTTCGTTCACATCAATACCACAGAGCACCACCTACATCTAAGCGAAAATATGACTCTTCACCGATGAAAAAAGGCAAACAGAGAAACAATGTGTGAGGGTAGATGAACGAGGACAGCCTCGCTGGCCCTAACTGGCGGACCGGATTCCTCAAGACCGCGACATGTGAACATTAAAACTGCGTGGGACTCATGAGGGAGGGAAGGTCACCACTCACCCGCCACCGTCACATCGAGAAACACTTCCTGTCGCCCAGCTGGTACCGCGGACTGACCGTTTCTCGTGGACTTCGAACCAAAACAATTCGGGGATTGAAAATTCTGATTCGTGTGATCAAAACTCAGAACCTACTTGTAATAAACATTCCATAAAACTCTAGCGGTAATTTCCCTTCCTGATAAAAGAATAACTGCAGTTGATGATGACAATGAGTACGCGGCTGAGCTACTTCACTCATTACCGCGCAGAATGCTGCTCGTAATGTTATATGTTGGTGGTAGTTGGTAGGGGGGTTGGAGGGATTGGAGGGGCCGCGGGGCTCAGGAGGGGGTGAGGGTAAGAACTGTGTGGTGGAGTTTCCTTTCATCTGCCGACTGCGGCCAGCCTTGCGACACCAGTGGACTGGGTTCACAGCAGGTCTCTTCTCTCTCTCTCTCTCTCTCTCTCTCTCTCTCTCTCTCTCTCTCTCTCTCTCTCTCTCTCTCTCTCTCTCTCTGTTACACCGATGAGAGGATGAGGACACCCCTTCGCCTCTGGTCCCGGAAAGACGGCTAGAAATATAAGATTGAAAGCGGCTCCTCCTCGCCCACACGCCATTCCGTCCTACACGCCTTGACGCGGTGGCTGCCGGAGATAACCACAGCGATACAGAGTAACAGCTTTGGTTGGGCAAGCGGGGCGAGGCGCCGGGTGAAGCCTTAGGGGTTGGTGTGAGGCGTGAATTATTTAAGGGGCCGCCAGACGAGTGGCCAAATGGCGGCCGCCCTGTCCCAGCCGCCCTGTGTGGTCCGCCTCCGCCTCCGTCTGCCACAGCTGCAGGGAACAAGGAGCGGGCGGGGGGGAGGATGCACACCAGAGGCAAGGCCGGGAACGAACACAGATGGAATAAATGATAAAAGACAATGATGTAACAGTGCGTCCCTCGGGTGGGTGCGTGATTAAACATGTAAAGGGATTCAGAAAGAACACTGAAGGCGAGAGGAAAAAAAATTAACACAAGCTGACAGAATGAGAGAGAGAGAGAGAGAGAGAGAGAGAGAGAGAGAGAGAGAGAGAGAGAGAGAGAGAGAGAGAGAGAGAGAGAGAGATATCAAACAAAACAAACAAACAAGGAAGAAACCAAGACACAACGCGAGCGAGCGAGCGGGCGGGAAGAGTAGTAGGATGAACACGGGACGTCAGCGACTGCGTTAAAAAATCACACCCGGGCCTCGAGCGATATGCGGCAGGAAGGCTGGTCGTGGAATACATTAAGAGCCTGTTACGTGAAACATCCGCCCTCTCCCTAACCTGGCGAGCGGGGCTGTGAGTGGAGCGAGCGCTGGTGCCGGAGGAGGAGGAGGGGTGTGTGTGAGTGGGTGGGTGAAGGGGTGGGGGTGGAGGAGGAGCCTTAGGGTGAGGAAGGAGGGGAGGCATGGAAGCAGCGTTGGGATTAATGAATTACTGTGTGGCCCAACCCTGACATATTGTTCCCAGGCTCGAGCGGGGAGAGAGAGAGAGAGAGAGAGAGAGAGAGAGAGAGAGAGGGAGAGAGAGAGAGAGAGAGAGAGAGAGAGAGAGAGAGAGAGAGAGAGAGAGAGAGAGAGCAGTGGGGGCATGTAGGTACACACGAATGTATGAACAATGTATACAAACAAGTAGATAGAGGACAAAGCATAAGGGGACAGAGGCAAGCAGGCAGGCAAACGGGAAAAACGCGTAGCTATGCATACAAGCGAATTGAAACCGAAACACACAGTCGGTCAGGTAAACACAAGGAACACACGATAACTTAAAACCCCCCCCCATCTCCGTTGGCATAGAAACACTCAGCACTGATCACAAGGAACTGCAATCACTCACAGCCTCTTGAAGAACACCAATGCTAGCTTCCTCCCTCTCTCCTCCTCCTCCTTCTCCTTCTCTTCCTCCTCGTCACCCGCAAACACCCATTGCCTCTTCCCCCACAGACACTTCGCTCCCTTCCTAAAGCTCTTCCTTCCCTGTCACTCACGCCATCCCGGTCAAATCCCAAGCTTTCCCCTTCGTCTCTCTTTCTCTCTCTCTTCGTCCACACATTCCAGCCTTTCTCCGTTCCTCTGCACACCCTTCCTTGGTTCTGCTGCTGCCTGCCTGCCACGCCCTCCTCTGTTCCTTGCTATCATGATGCTCTACTCTGTACTCTTACACACACACACACACACACACACACACACACACACACACACACACACACACACACACACACACATAGCCGCTCAACCCTACATACAGTACATACACCCTTCGCCTGACCTGGTTCTCATCGCTGTTGCTCTTCATTCCCCTTACACTCTAATCCGGCATCAACACCACCCTTCCTACACCTACACCTACACCCTACATCCTGCATCATCCCAGGCAATACACTATACACCAGCGCCACACTCTCCACCACAAACAACTGAATATTTTTCGGCAAAATTTGTGACAATGGTAAGCAAGGGTGAGGGCAGACGATGCAGAGTGGAAGGGTGGGAAGAAGGGACGCAGAGGAAGGGAAGGGGCGAGAGGAAGCGATGACCTGGGGAGAGGCGAAGTGAGGGGCGCGAGATGGACGAGGAGACAGGGAAAGGGAAGGAGCAAACTGACGGAAAACGACGGAGGAGGGAGCGAGACAGGTTGATAGGAAGGCGAAGGAAGGGTCTGAGAGAGAGAGAGAGAGAGAGAGAGAGAGAGAGAGAGAGAGAGAGAGAGAGAGAGAGAGAGAGAGAGAGAGAGGGGAAGCGAGGCAGGTGTCGAGCTGGTGTGATGTTGCTTGGTCCTGTGAGTAGTGGTGACAGGAGGGACGGGGAAATTGAGAAGATTGCGAGAGCATTGAGGGGAGATGACTGTGGGTAAAGGGGGAGGAGTGGGAGAAGGATGAGGGGCTGCGGATCAAGGAGGAGGGGAGATGAAGGACCTAGAGCGGGATGAGGGTGAAAGAGAGGATAGCAGCGGCAAGATCACCACCAATCCTCATCTCTTTTTCTTCTTCTCACTCTTTTTTTAACACACATCCACGCAACACTTTAAGGATGCTATAAGCGTGAAATTATGATGGAAGGAAGGAAGGAAGAGGAGAAAAAAGCATCACTAAAGCATTAACATACAAAACAGACAACGCCTTTAAGAATGGAGGACCCTGGAATAACATGATACCAGCAGGGACATCTGAAACGAGGGTGGAGGGGGAGCAAGGTGGCTGCCCCGAGGGAACAGGACGCGCTCTGGCCGGCTGGGGCGCTGGGCTGGTTGTGGCAAGACACGATAATAATGTCTGGGATGCCGAGAGGTGTGGATAATAACAATGGTGCGAGCTGAGGGCCGGGATGGAGAAGGGTCGCCAATGGCGCCGTGGGGCGTTGGGGAGAGGAGGGAGGAAAGGAGAGGAGGGAGAGGAAGGCAAGGGACGCGGTAGTGAGAGAAGAGAGAGAGAGAGGCGAGTGGGCGGATGATTCTGGGGGAAGGAGAGGGAGAGAGGGAGGGAGGGAGGGCTGCCAAGAGGGGTTGAAAGAGGGGAGGCTGGCAGAGGGTCGGTGTGGAGGTCGCGAGGATAATGGTGAAGTCAACCCGTGCGACACCTCCACGCTTCATTACCCGCTCCCTTGCCTGCCGCCCCCACGACGCGGCACTCCTCGCTTCACGTCCTAATTCTTTCTTATTGCCTCTCACACCCAAAAAGCAAGACCAGCTTCCCTCTATCTCATCCCAGTGACCTGCTGCCTCATCACCACAGCGGGGAAGCAGTGGCCTGAGAGCTGTGGCTGCAAAAGGCGGGGATACGGCACTCAGGGTCTTCCGTTCACTAGCCGCCGTCCATCAATGGTTGAGTGTGTGTGTGTGTGTGTGTGTGTGTGTGTGTGTGTGTGTGTGTGTGTGTGTGTGTGTGTGTGTGTGTGTGTGTCTGCCGCTAGACTATCATTAGGAAAGCTTAACATTGAACTTTATTCTCCTTTCTTCTTTCCCGGAAAAACATAATCACATATCCAGAGTGACTTGAAGGTGTGAGAGAATGACGGCCGCCACGGTGAAGGGAGGAAGCACTTTCCGTCCCAGTGAACAGCGGTCAAACATCGAGCGTTTTTCCGATCGATTATGTGGCGGTTTCTCTTGAGTAATCCATCTGAATGCGTCAGCTGAAAAGCCAAGCCGCGCAACCCTCTCTCTCTCTCTCTCTCTCTCTCTCTCTCTCTCTCTCTCTCTCTCTCTCTCTCTCTCTCTCTCTCTCCTTCAGTAACCTGCAATGTATGCCAGAAGTAGCAGCACCATAGTACAGCACTAGCACCTACCACCACTTTGTAACCCAGTCGGACTTTACTTCCGCACCAAACACTCGTCCTCTAGCTATGGTTTTGGTGTGGTAAGTTACTCTCCCACACCTGACGGCACTTCTATAGCAGGAAACAAGTCAAGCCTCTCTTTCATAAATAATAAAGAATGTCCGAGACTGAACTTTGGTATAAATTATAAACCATGACATATTTTACATTTATTTATTATTTTCCCTCAAAGTACGGCACTAAACTCCACTCTTCGTGTATATAACAGTGCTCTACTTCCTCCCTCTTTTTTCCCCTTCTCATCTCTTTTCCTCCCCTCCTCCGGTACTCTCTCCCCTTCTTGTAATGTGGTATTCCCTTCACTCCTATTCCTTTCCCTGTGTATTCGTAGCACAACATTCACCCTCCCTCCCTCTCCTCTCCTCTCATTGTCCTCTCCATGCCATTGTCACTGTTCTTCCTCCGCTGCAAGATAAAGCTCACTTCATTGTTTTACGGTGGGACAAAAATAAAAATAAAAATTCGAGTTTATTCCCATCATCTGGGAGAGAAAAAAAAACCCTCGACTCTTACATAGCTTCTGGGACACTTGTTGCGGCCTCTCTTGTGTTTTCTCTTTTTTTCTTCTTTCTCTTTTTCTTTCTTTTTTTTTGCTATTGACATGACTGACTGACTGACTGACTGACTGACTGACTGACTGACTGACTCTCTCTCTCTCTCTCTCTCTCTCTCTCTCTCTCTCTCTCTCTCTCTCTCTCTCTCTCTCTCTCTCTCTCGTGTGTTCCTCACCAAATACGACAATACACCCGCCCTGCCTGTCTCTTTATCCTTTTATATACAAATATTTCATGCTGGAGGGGCGGTAGGTGTGTGGAGGGAGGAGTAAGTGCCTCAGGGTGTGGGTCCAGTGTGACTCGGGTAGCGTGTGAGGGTGTTGTGGCCGCAGTAATGGTTAGAGGGAGGGAGGGACGGTGCCTCAACCTCAACCACAACCGCACCCTTCCAACGCGCGGCGCAGCTCAGGGAGGCTTGTTTGTTGCCTCAAGGGTCGGTCGGGTTTAACGCCGATTTACGACTTTTCACTCCCCGGCTTTACGCGTCCCAGAGTAAGGTATTAAGCGTCCGACTGTGTGTGTGTGTGCTCCATGTGTGTGTGTGTGTGTGTGTGTGTGTGTGTGTGTGTGTGTGTGTGTGTGTGTGTGTGTGTGTGTGTGTGTCGGTTATTATTAGCTATCGCAGACCAGCCTGAAGTTGTTCCGCCTCCCACACATCTCACCCTTATGACCGCTCAACGATCCAATTTCAAGAAGCGTCTCCAAATCCCGCAACTCTCGCCATCTAAAACCTTCCCCGGAGTCACAAGAGGAGACGAGTCTTAAGGTCGACTTTCACGCTAAGCGGAGCCGCCTCCTCGCCTCTGGGCCCAGCAGACCCTCCCCAGGTTATGAGGAGAGCCCAGGGAGGGGAAGTTCGCCTATTGTGGGTGACGGGCCTTGGGACCCTCGCACTGCCGTCACGCCAACCCTACTGCTGCCTCTGTGTGTGTGTGTGTGTGTGTGTGTGTGTGTGTGTGTGTGTGTGTGTGTGTGTGTGTGTGTGTGTTAAGTAAGCAAGCATACATATAGAGATACATTTGGACATGAACGGACGGACGGACAACTGATCACACATCAAGACAGGTGGACGGACACGGACGGGTAAACAAGGAATGCAACACGGATCACATCAACACTGACACCATTTACAACCTACCACCTGAAGCTGGTTCCCGCACACACCACACACCACCTACAAGGCTACAAGGCGCTCAGTAAATGGCAAACAACCCAGATTTAACGAATGGCAACAACCCACCCACCCACCACCCACTCACCCACCATCCACACGGCTTACTGGACACCGTTAGTTACCGATTGAGTTTAGTATCAAACAAATTTCCCGCTCCAATGATTGTTCAAATAGTAGTGCACGTGTACAGACAAACTCACACACAAACAACACTGCGCTGAGTCTATATAAATAATTGCAGCTCATCACGGCACTTTAGATAACGCTATGGAGTACATGAGCAATACAGGTTATGAGACGATTAACCTTTTCATGGAGAGTGACACATTTTAGGCAGGCGCACTCGTGAATTGAGAGAGAGGGTGATGGTGAGAACATTCACTTATAAGCAGAATGGTTACCTGAATTTTACATTACAGCGTAAGAGCACAAGTAAATAAGGGCGATACAGCGCACCTCACTTGTCCTGCCTTTATGATATGGAGTTTGTTTCAATAACTTTGACATATTCCACGAAATGTAAAAGCATCATAGTTTTGTATACATATATAATTTTTTTTTTTGCGTCGTAACTTTAGTGACGTACTGATTCTATCCACAAAAGCCATTTATGTCTTCCTTTCCCACAGCCTTCCAACCGAGCCGAACCGAGCCTCCTCTCCTCTCCTCTCCCCCTCTTCTCCACTACCAGCTCCTCCAGCCACCGCGTCCCTCCCCGGAAGGTCCCTCACCCCGGAGCACCGAGGAGAGCCCGCCGCGTGTGAACAATTAAACGGACGTCAAGCGGAAATCAATGAACGTTTGACTGGGACGACTGCGACCACCCCACCAACACGACCACCGGCCCTACGACCTACACCATCACCGACGCCCGCACGCCCCCACGCCCACCACGTCGACAACCTGCATCTCCAAGGACGACCCCAACACAACAAGAGACGCCACACCATCACCACCACCACTGCGGCGAACCCTCATGACCAATACATTTTTATAGGTATGTGTCATTCTTTCTGCCGCTGCGTCACCACTACTTTTACCACACCATCACCACAACACCGTCACCACACCGCTACCCTCACCCCAACGGTATCATCAAAATCAGTGTCCTCGCCGCCCCAACAATCAGCTCGCCAATACTGTCATTCATCCCAACGTCCCTTACCATCAGCGCGTCGTTCCCACCTCCGCCTAACCATCGCCACAGCTGAACAATCCCAACCACCACCGCAATCTCTCTACCAGCGTCTCCACCGACCCAGCGTCCCCACACCGGCATCCCCTTCCGTCACGCCCCCACCACCGCACCACTCCCTGCCGCCGCCCCCACCTCAATAACAACCCATCATCATCCAGTTTCCCCGGGCCGGGCCACGACAGGCGGGCGGGAACCATTCTGAAGCGAGACGAAGCGAACTAAACTTTGTGGAAGGTCGAGGGTGGAGGCGGCGGGGCTGGGCTCGCTCATCAGCCCGGCCGGGATCGCAGCGGTACAAGCTCGTCTTCATATTTTATCCCCTCCCCTCCACTCCCACCATCTCTCCCCTGCCTCTCCCCCTCGCCACCCTGGAGGCTCCTTTACCAGGCGGGTTGCGGTGCCGCCCACCCCGCCTGCCGCCAGCCACACACAGCCATTACCACCGCGGCGGCCCTGCTTTACAACACTGACACATCACGCTGCTGCCCTCATGCCGTTATCGCCGCGCGGGGCATAACCACAAGTCTGCTACGTTTGCTTCTTGGAACGTATCGAGGAGGTGAGAGCGGCGTCAAGTGAAGCATGTCAGCGTCTTTTTGCCGAGAAAATCTTGTTCTTGCGCGGCACACCAAATGTGGTAACCCTGGCTGGCATTGCCAAGGGCGACAACAATACCCCGCACCATAATCACTAACAGCACCAGTGCCCTCATCCCCGCCTACTCTCCCCCCAACACTCACCCTCGCTCCCTCTTTGGTGGAGGGAGGGGGCAGGGACCCTGCCTCCAGGGGATTTCCGCAATTTTACATTGGCTTCCGTTTCTGTTTGGAGACCTCTCCGAGTCCCTCGCCGGACGCAAGGAAGTGTCGCCTTTCGAGGTTATGTGTGCATGAATATCTTAGCCTAGCATGTTTGTAAAACATGAAGGCGGGAGGGCGAGGCGAGGCGAGGCGGCAAGGGGAGGTGTAGTTGAAGCCGCTGCCACAACACTGTTCACATTTCGCTGTTTCGCTCACGTGTTTAGGTGACTGGGGCAGCAGGCGACAAGTGCTTTTATCCTCGCTGACTGCCGTCGGGTGGGTGCGTTCAGCCTGTGAACGATGGGGGCGTCTTAATACTGCCTCGCCTCGCACTGAGAATGTGGTGCGTGTTTTATTACTTTGGTCATACGTTAGAGGAATGCTGTGCTTTCAGACTACGGAGTTGGGCATCAATATGTGTGTGGATAGCCGCCAGGTTGTGAGGTTGTGTACACAAGTGTTCTCGTGTCCACTTGGGTTACCTTCTTCCTGTCGCTCACTCACACAGCTGTAGCGGTCACGTCGCCCTGCTATAAAAACCCGCGTTAAGGGGATCCTTCTACTCATTCTGCTACTGCTCACCCTCGACCTCGTTAAAGCATATTTCTAGGGTTCACCGCGCCCCTCAAGCCCAAAAAAAGTTTTAAAAAAAGTGAGAAAAATACTTGAGGCAAGGCGATAAGTAAGTCAGGCTCGTGCCGCCCCCCGCGGAGCGTTGGATCAACCCACCCACACGCCGACCGAAATAAAATGACACACGGGCGAAGCTGAGTGGCAGCGAGGGGCGGTGGCACTGGTAGTGGTGGTGGTGGCGGCCGTGTTGGTGGTGAGAGGGTCCGGTATTGAGCCAGCCGACCGCCCTCCCAAACGCCCGACCACCCGACCACACGGGGCCCTGGCTGCGACAGACGGGCAGGTGGCTGAGGGGGATGGGGGGTTCTACAGCCTCCCACCCCCACCTTTGCTCGCTCCCTGGCCCTCGGTGCGCCACAGAAACACACACTCCACATTACTTGGTATTCCACGCACCAAAACTATACAAGTTATTTCCAACTCAAGCAACAAAGACGCGACGAAATAGTGTGATAAAGTTTTGGATGTGCTGGCGCCTGGCATCCTGAAAGGGACTGCAGGGCTGGCGTGCGTGTGCGGCTGATGGGAGAGGCCAGGGCGCGAGCTGTCGCTAATTTCCGCCGCTCCCACACGCCTTCGCTCCTTCCCACAAAACCTCGCTCGCTCCCGTTTTTCTTCGCTCGTACCGGACGGCTTTTGATCGGTCCCACTTAACTTGTGCCTTCCCCGACCTCCATTACTCACATTTCAACACTGCTGCTTCCTTATTCAGCGGCCGCGGATACGGTGAGCCTTGTTGGAAGTGGGAGTGGCTAGTGGTGAGCAGAGACGCCTTGTACTCGTTACTGTTTTGTGGCCTGACCCTCTCATGGCTCCTAAAGTAGTGGTGGTCAGCAGGTAGAGAGAGAGAGAGAGAGAGAGAAAGAGAGAGAGAGAGAGAGAGAGAGAGAGAGAGAGAGAGAGAGAGAGAGAGAGAGAGAGAGAGAGAGAGAGAGAGAGAGAGAGAGAGAGAGAGAAGAGGCCAGATCGGTGCCAAGGCTCCCCTCCGTCCTACTCCATTCTGACCTTCGACCCCACTCCATAATTGTGTTGTCTGGACTCCACACCTCTTCTGCCGCACACAAGATACTGCATTTCACGGAGACGCATCTGTGTGTGTGTGTGTGTGTGTGTGTGTGTGTGTGTGTGTGTGTGTGTGTGTGTGTGTGTGTATTTATACACACACACACACACACACACACACACACACACACACACACACACACACACACACACACACACACACACAGCTAAGTTGAAGCAAGTGAGCAAGGGGAAATGTATCCCTCTTCTCTGGTTTATACATGACCTTCCTGCCAGCGGCCCCCACTCCCTCCTTCGCCTGAGCTAAGAGCAGACCTGCACTAACTCACCTCGCTGAAGGGTGCCACCCACCGCGCGCCACACACTTCCACCACCACCACCACCACCACCACACCCGACGCAGCTTCACAACACCACATCTTTTTCCTTCCTCGTCGATGACACTTTACATTTGTTTGGCAACGTATATATGAATTATTCACACTTAACTTGCTATATCTATCACGTCCATCACAACCTTATCAGCACACTTGCACACTTCACCGCGCCTTCACCTTCTCCTTTCATCCTTCCTTCAGTTCATTGCTCCTCCGAGAACAAAATAAAAAGTATTGTAGTGTTTATAGTGCTTAGTTGTAAGTACTTAAAATCCTTATTTTTCCTCCTCTTCCTTGTTCATCATATCCTGGTCTAGTTTCTTTTCCACCACCTCCCACATTACGCTTCATTTCATCAATGTCTCGGAGTATTTACCCACCCACCCACCTACCTACCCTCTCCTTCCCTTCCTCTCCCATCCATCACCTATCTTCTCCCCGTCTTTCCAACATCCGATCTTAAATCAGGTAGGGGTCCGCCTTGACACTATCAGATTCCCCTCGTTCCTGGCACTTAAATCGTCTTCCTTGAGCTTTAAATCTGTATCCCAAGCATTACATCTTCCACCGTAACGCTTGGATTTCGTCCTTCTAACCTTTTCATGTGCTAACCTCATCTCACCTCTTGAATTTGTTACTTTGAGGCTGGAATTCAACGCTGACACATCCACGTCCCTGAATCTAGTATCGTAAGCCCTTAAATTCGTTACCTTGTCCCTCTCCCTCCCTTAAATCCCCCATAGAAGTACGTGATTCGGCCACCCTGACCAAAATTTTTATTCCACGGCCCTTACCATTAGCCCTGTTCTTCTTATTTTCACTCTCTCTCTCTCTCTCTCTCTCTCTCTCTCTCTCTCTCTCTCTCTCTCTCTCTCTCTCTCTCTCTCTCTCTCTCTCTCTCTCTCTCAGTAACACTTCGTCCCTTATTGCTCTTTCCCTGGTGGTTTTATTCCTTCTATTTGTCCATATATCGATTAACGGCTCCCTGTCGCTCTTAATATATAGAGACACCCTTGAGGCTTCCCTTCTGGCCAAGTTTCATATCCTGGAGGCGGCGGCAGCTGGGCTTAGGGTGGGATGGATCTGTGCGCTCTCAGCATTGTTGTTGGTATCGGTGGTGGCGTTGGTAGTGGTGGTGGTGGTGGTGGTGGTGGTGAGGCAGGAGGGTAGCCCGACACAAACCAGGCGTGACGTGTGGGCAGAGGCGCCGTGATAAATAATGGCTCACCAGACCTCGTCCCTACACACACACACACACACACACACACACACACACACACACACACACACACACACACACACACCCCTCTGCGTGATCCCACAAGCTCCACACGTCACCTCCATACCACCGCCGCCCACCACACCAATCACTGACTACCGGTGCTTATCATCAACCACTGACTATCGCCGCCCCTCCGCCCGCCCGCCCGCCACCTTTGAATATCGACGGACCCTGCTGTCCTCCGCCTGGTGCCGCCCGCTAACACCCACATGACGAGTGGGCGGTGCGGGCGGCGCGTGATGTAGTGCTCGCCAGCCCTCCCGGTGACTAACGTAACGACGCACCACCTGACGTGTGTGTGTGTGTGTGTGTGTGTGTGTGTGTGTGTGTGTGTGTGTGTGTGTGTGTGTGTGTGTGTGTGTGTGTGTGCGTGCGCGCTACGTTTAGCGTCCTTGTGTTGAGCACCGTGCTATGTGAGCTTATGTGCTATCAACATGGACCTGTTTTTTTCCGCTTATGAATGTTTCATTAACATGTGCATTCATCAGATTTGGTATATGAGACAAGCCTGAATCCTTGCCTCCCCTGCAGTAGTCCTACACCCTCCCCCTCGCCCTTAAGCCCCTTAAAACCCCTTAACGCACTCCCTTTCCCTGCGCCTCCACTCCCCATGTCCCCGAGAAGCGTCTGATGATCCCTGGCGTAAATAACCCAGCCGCGAGGTCATGAATAATTTGTCGTTGCGCCTGGACATCATGACGCGGGATGTGTGAATATGTTAATGAGGGAGCCGACCCGTGGGGAGTGTGGGGCAGCTGGTGACCTTCCTCCCTCACCTCCTTACTAAGCCTTAAATAAAAAAAAATATAAAAGTCTTGGCTACATATCTTTACTTCACAAGAGGTTCGTCGGAAGGTAGTTCTCTTTGACGGTTGATTTTCGCCGCGACCCGAACAAGAGTGACCTGGATAGCAATCTGAGGCCTATAATTAGGAAAGGTGCGGGTAGGTGGCAGGCAGCGTGAAAGTGAGGTGAGGTGAGGTGCAGCAGGAGGGCGAGACGGATGGTGATGGACAGGTCAAAAGGAGACAAATCCGTGACGGTGGGCAGGAAAAGGTGGGCGGCTACCAAGGGGAGGGTTGAAAGAGGCGACGTGAAGTGTGGAGGAGTGAGGCAAGGGAAGGGAAGGGATGGGAGGGGAGATGAAGTGTGAGGGAGTGACGGAAGGAAGGGGCAGTGAAGTGTGAGAGAGTGAGGGAAGGGAGGGCCAGTGGAGTGTGGAGTGAGTGAGGGGAGCTGAGGCGGCGAAGAGTGCCGGTGAGGAAGTGGGCGGAAGCAGGCTCCCTCGTTAAAAAATTTGTGAGGAGGGCTTGACGGGAGGGCGGTGCGTGGTGTGTGTGTGTGTGTGTGTGTGTGTGTGTGTGTGTGTGTGTGTGTGTGTGTGTGCTGCAGTGACAAAACACCAAAGATGACCTACAATTACCACATAAACATCAAACCACACACGAACTTGTGAGTACGACCACGATTTCCGAGGCAAGCCATGCACACGACGGAGACGGAGGTGAAAGATCCAACACACAGCGAGCGAGACAGAGAAGGAGGCGATGAAGTAAGGCAAGCGTAACTGTGTCGACGCTGCTTTCTCACTCTGGTCAGGACTTAGCGGGGTGAAAGAGCGTCTGGCATGCTGGCCTTGGCTGCAACAGGCGACGCACCACTTGGATTATAAACAGCTCGCTTCATTTGGGTAAGGAACACCCACACTCACAAGGGGGATTACCAAGCTGATACTCCCACTGGGGCGGAACCTGGGAACCCAAGACCCAAGACGATGTGAAAGAGAAGTGAGAGGGGAGAAGGGTGTGTGTTAGTTAGCTACAGAGCAACAAAGACACCGGCTGTGGACATGTTTACACATAAGGTAGTTTTCGTCATGCTCCATTCCATTTGCAGTTATTCATATCCAAAGTGCGACTTCAGGAGGCGTGGATGTGGCTTAGTCTTCTCTAGCTGCTGCAACGAAGCTTGAGTGTCACCCCCCGCAAGGCCTCCCTCCCCTTGTCTCCCTCCTCGGGCTATGACCAAGTGGCTCCTGTCTGGTCTTATGGCGCGTCTGGCCACTCCCCCCTTAAGCCTGTTAGCTGCCTGACTGCCTCGCCTCTGACTCGCCTGGTTTAATGTCCCCCGTGCTGCTACTGGTATAATGCTGATGGTGCTCCAGCTTGTGTTATTGATACTAGTTCTTGCGCTTCTGTCGCTGGTGTCTGGTGTGGTGCGGCCGCTTGTATACCATCACCCGTGGAAAATGGATCAGATTTATCTTCTGCGGCACCAGCTGTCTGGACGCTCTTTATTTTGCCGCACCCACTGTTCATGCTATGCTACATGGGAAAGCGACTATGTTTGCAGAAGGAAAAATATGACTGGCCCGTGTTCTTTGTCTACAGCAGTCTCCAGGTTCTTCTTAAAGTCAGGTTTAGTCTGCACTCAGAATAATTGACGGTGACAACAACCCGAGCGTGTGGGGGACGCAGATACACAGATGATTCACCTTGTCCGATCTCCTTCCCTGAGTGAGCTGCGTCGCCTCATCCTTGTTAAGATTCAAAACAACTTTCAACACGATAACAAATGCATGGTGACGGTGGGCAGGTGTTGTGTCTTTGAACAGGTCATATATCTTGTCTCACAGGCGACTTCAACCTCATTTGGTCGCATTTATATCCCACAAACCTGCTATTTGCTTCCTATTATGCATGCAACAACATCTACTCACAGTCTATCATATATCTCTCCCCTTCATGTCAAGGCATCTTCTTCCAATCAGTCAGTCAGTCACCCTTGCCAGCCACGCCCCGCCCTTCTTTCTATCCTCAAACACGTATTACTCAAGGTATTTCCTACATCTCCCCGCCTAGAAGCACACCTTGGGCCTCGGATAAACAGCGGCTGCACCAACAACAACCTCCCACGTCTACATTATTTCTTACACTCTGCCCGAGGACCCAATACTTGGCCAACCCACCTCCGTCCAGGTAGCGAGGCCACAGCCGCCACCACTGGCTTCCTCGCCTGGTTTCTTTGCATTATACATGGACGGCTGAGGCTTCCGGTGTTGAGTGAGGCGGGCGAGGGGAAGGAGGAGGAGGAGGAAGGCAAAGGGAGGAGACAAGAGCCACTGCCTCTGCTGCTGGGACTTACTCGCTCGTTGTATTGCTGTAAATGTTTGCAGGGCATCCACGGTACGTCGCTGCAACACACACGAGAAGCAGAATCTTAAGGACACGCAGCACCACCCTAACATCTGTCCGCTATTTACCGCTGCCGCCGCTGTGGTAACGACCGCATCTAACGAGGTGACGACTTGCTGGTGGCGTGCAGTTCTCGTCACATTACTTAGTTGAGAATGAAGAAAAATGGAAAAATTTTGGTATTCGGTAGATACAATGTTCTCTGTGTGTTATTCCGCGGCGTGCACGGAGCAGAGGTCACACGCCAGTCTGCAGAACAGCACCTGCACCACCACCACCTGACAGCCAGCAGAACAGCACCCGCCCATGTAACCCAGCACGGGGCGCCCAGCATAACGGCAACACCACTCTGCTCTACATGGAAGGACACGAACATGAATGTGATGCACTAACTCTGACCGAACCTGCTTCATCCACACTTCGTTAAGGCTTGCAAGAAGGAAAATAGCACTGCACTGTCAACCCGGACCATTTTTCTTTTCCAATTAATTCTTCAGGTCTAACTAGCGGCGGCAGGGTAAGAAGGGGAGAGGGAGGTAGGGAGGAATGGAGGGGGTGACGCAGGGCTGGCAGGGAAGTGTGGTGTGGTGGCTCGTGGCCAGACTCCCAGCTCGACGTCTTACTCTTGTCATTACAATTGTTTCTCCTCAGTTAGGTTACCAGCGCTCTCTTCTTCCCTCGTTTTCCCTTCCCCTCTCGACGCTCTGCTGCACGATCCCCTCTCTTCTCTTCTCCTCCCCTGCTTCCGACTCCTTGGCAGGCGTCCCTCTCCCCTGTGCGCGGTCCGTCCCTTCATAACGGCCTGATGTGCGTGAGGGAGAGCGCGTCCTGCAGCAGGTGATCTGCCAGAGACGCACTGGGTTGGTGCTTTCTTTGTCCCTTCGACATGGTAACAAAATCTCACACAATGCCGCAATCTAGTAAGTGACGCTATCTGTTGTGTGACGAGATGAAGACGAACCTGCAATGCTGCATCAAACCTATCATTCCCTGGCTGTTTTCACGCCATGCTTGCCTTCAACCATATACTTAACATACCTACAGTAGGACATGACGGTGAAAAAGTTATTCCCATCAAAAAGAAAGAAAAAATTCCCGACAAAGCGGTGACACCAAGCGTCTAATGACATGGCTGAACACGGCTTGTGTCCCCTCCCTCAGAGGATAGCCTCGCCTCCACTCAGCGTCCTTGCCTCCGACTCCCTTGTAAGAGATTATTTGCAGCCAACTGAAAAGAATCACAATAATCCTGGAGGAACAGGAGCTCAGTGGCATTAGCTTTACAAAAGGACAAAGACAACCACAGAACATCGACGCTGTGTCGCACCAGTTCATGTTGTAACACTCGTTGTCATCTGAAGACTAATAAACCAACAGAATAACGATAACAAAATCAACCACATTTTACAATTCATAACGCTCATGAGCATATGCGAAATGGCATTTAAGAAATTGTATAAATATTCCTCTTCCTTTATAGAATAAGACAGAGTAGAATTGAAGTTTGTAACATAAAATACCAAGGCAAGAATACCCGATGTATAAAGCATCGAGTTAAAAAAAAATGAAGAGCGACAGAGGAGGATTCTTGGAGGCGAGGAGAGCCGAGCCACGCTAGTCCAACAATGCCTGCTGGTGCCTGGGTGGGGGAGGTCAGTCAGTTGCAAGATGCGGTGTCCTTGACTATCCTTCTGCTTCAACACGATGTTCTCTGCCAAGGAGGGAAGACAGATGACAGTGACCGTGGCAGAAAGGAGGCCAGTTAACAAGGGGACGTCGGTGGCATTCATCCTCACAAAGAAACCAAACAAAATCCCTCGGTCGGTCCTGCTGCGGGTCTGTCTGCTCCCTCCTCTCGCTGCACACTCGTCCTGAGAGGCTGATTTCCATTACTTGAGGATGAGATGACCTTATTTGCTCCTGATATAGGATATTGACCTTGTTATAGAAGGGTTTATGATTGGACTTTTTTCTCCTCACTCGCTGAGCACCCAGACTGTGGCCGACAACTGTGTGTGTCTGTACTAAGTCATAGAGGCAAGGAAACTGTTTACCTGTGACCTGTGGTGCATACAAAATTCAGTCGAGGACGTGTTTCCGGGTCAGCGTTTCGCCTCTCAATAGGAATAAGAGAGGAATCACCCCTACCAATCCCCATCCTCATTCACACCCACACACACACACACACACACCCACACACACACACACATCCACACACACACACACACACACACACACACACACACACACACACACACACACACACACACACACACACAAACGCAAACACACACACCACATGATCAATTGCTACTTGACTTTCAACACGTGATACCATAACATGTTTTTCTTTCAACTCTTCCTTGCTTTGTTGTGGTGTTAGTGGAGGCGTGATACAAAATGGAAACAGTCACTGGTCCTTGAGTGTGTTGAGGGTGACGAGGAGGCAACACTCCCTCCTCTGCGGCTGTCAGTGCGGGCCATTATCCCTGTATATGAGCCGCTGTGTAGGTCGCCTCCATCGTGCCTCGCAAGGTTACACAAGACACCCTGAGAGCAGTTAAGCACGAGTATCACGCCTCCCCGTGGCCTCATTCCTTGCCTTGCCCTACGCACCGGGAACAGCACACGTCCAAATATGTGAGAGTTACGCGAAACCGTGAAACCGTGAAGGTGAAATGTGACGACTTACAACTGCTGTACCCGGCGGCCACAGAGGTGCAGCGGGCTGGTAGGCGGCGGCATGAGACGAAGTGTGATGGCAGGAACACCAGCGGGCGGTGGTGAATGGAATGCAGGCAGAGACACACCTGGGAGGGAGGGTAGGACAGGGGAGAGAGAACCACCGATACGGGGAATGAATCAGATCGGTACGGCACCTGTGTGTGTGTGTGTGTGTGTGTGTGTGTGTGTGTGTGTGTGTCTGTGTGTGTGTGTGTGTGTGTGTGTGTGTGTGTGTGTCCACTCGGGCACGGAAAGAGAAGGTGGAGTTAGCAGAGTGTGACAAGAGTGCGTGACCGCTGAGGACACATGAAGGGGAGGAGAGAAAGACGCGTGTGACGATGCAAGAAAAAAAGAGGCGATGATGCGGGTGGTTACGTGATGTACACAGGATGGACTGCTGAAGGGGATACACAGGTAAGGTACAGTACATACACAGAGGAAGGGGAGAAATCAGGTGAGATGAAAGCCGCGAGAAAAAACGTCAAGCACGGTGCCTCCGAAACCGACAGACGAGAACGGTTTCTAAGAGGCCAAGAGAGGCTCTGAAACTAATGTGCAGCTGTAAGACTGAGAGGAGAAGAGGGGAAAGAGGCTGGATAATACACCCTGGACGGAAAGTGGAAAGGCAAAGTTGGAGAAACCAGAGAGAGTGAAACTATGAAAGGAACGAAAGTAGGGAAGATGGAAAGATAGGAAGAGGGAAGGGAGGAGGGAGGGCGAGGGGAAGGGTGCATGAAAGGAGGAACATACGCCAGACTGTCTGTGGACTGCTGCAGAAGAGCCAGAGGGCCAAGCAGGGTGAGCATCGTGCAGGGGGAGGGAGAGAGTGCCACACGTAATCGATCGGAGGGCCACATGTGGTGCCTTAATATTTCATGTGTTGACTGAAGATCTCAATACAACATCGCGCACGGAACACCGACTAATATTACAAACTTTATGTTGCGTCGTGTACAACATTTATTGTGGATAACATTTATATTTGATTGTTCATGTCGATCACTAAAAAAAAAAAAAAAAAAAACTGCTGTACTTCAACGTTTGATCCTATGGATAGTTTTAAAATAATACACATATACATGAAACAAAATAATAATCAAATATCGCGACAAAAGACGGTTTGAAGTGCACGAGAGGCTCAGAGCGAAGCAGTGCTCAAAGAATAAGTAAATACTTGAAACGAGACCAGAACGAGAGAGAAGGGAGGGGAGAGGAGGTAGCCGGGAGCGATGGGGATGCGGCCGACTTCTCGTCAGCAGTGAGACAGTCGACCTCAGCGATCCGTGTGGGAGAGAAGAGGGGGAGAGGAAGGTGTCCTCCGCGATATAAGAATAGACCTGTCAATACCCCTCTATGTCGCTGTTAGATCCATTTGTGTCCCTTCTTGATAGAAAGGATTACCATTTCACGCTGCTCACTCCTCTTTAAAATTTACTTGTATGCTGTATGTGTGTGTGTGTGTGTGTGTGTGTGTGTGTGTGTGTGTGTATGTGTGTGTGTATGTGTGTGTGTGTGTTACACACACACACACACACATACACACACACACACACACACACACACACACACACACACACACACACACACACACATGGCTGAACGTTGGTTGTGTGGCTGGTAGTTGGGGTTGAAGGCGAAGTGTACCCCACACACACCCGCTCACCCTAGCCAGCCGCCCACCATCAGGGACCTCAGCCCTGCCCCCTCCCTCCCTCCCTCCCTCCCTCCCTCTGACCTGCATAAACATCCCTCCCTGCCTCCTGGCCCCTTCATGCCCTGCTGCTCTCCGCTCCACGCTCTTTTCTTTTAACAATTCCTAAGTATAAATGTTTTGTTATATCCTAGTAAGATTGCGCACTGCACCACCTACTAAGCCATTTTCACACCCTCTTAATCACGATACTAGATAGGCTAACACTGAATTTTGGGTTCGAGAGAGAGAGAGAGAGAGAGAGAGAGAGAGAGAGAGAGAGAGAGAGAGAGAGAGAGAGAGAGAGAGAGAGATAGAGAGAAAGAGACTTTGGAGGCGGCACTTCCTGCACACGTGAGGGAGGATGACAGAGGCGTGGGGAGGGGTGAGGGCGTGAGGGGGCGTGGGGAGCGTGTCGCATCCCGTCCGTCCCCAGCCGAGCCTCATCCTTTGCCTTGCACCCGCCGCCTCTGCCACCCGCTTCCCTGCGCCCATAATTAAGTCATGGCTCATTACTGTCTCGCTTCCCCGCCCGCCCAGCCACACCACCACCACTAGCAGCCCAGGGGAAAAGATATGGAGGCGTGAGGACATGACTACGGGGGAAGGAAACACAATGAAGACAACTGCAAGCATCAAGACTTCAAGAAGATTTGTTACTGACATGGACTGACGCAAGATCACTAGTTGGTGTACGATGTAAATGTTGCTCATCATTACTTTGTGGTACAGTACATTACATTCACTATGATGGAAGAAATAATAAAACACTAAACGAGACCATATTAAAGAAAATAACAAGGGTGTGTGTCAGACAATGAATAGGAGTGTCTGCGTCAAGGGTGGCGGCTTCACAGCGGCCCCTCTCTGCCGAGGCTGATGCTGCCGAGCGTGTTGGAGGGAAGCTGGTGGGAGATAGATTGCGTCCTCTCGCCCCGCTGAGCGACCGCCACACCCACACCTCGCGCCTAAACTTTCTCCACTATTTCAGATTAAGGCTTTACAGCTATTTCTCCTCTATCCGTCTTGCTCTTTGGCATAAAAGAATATTATAATTTGCTGTCCACTGTTAGAGTATATAACATGTTGTTATATCATTGTGTATAGTAATGGCAAAGATCCTTCTGTAATTCATTATTAACATCGGCTGAAGAGTTCAACAAAATAATCTTTTTATGTGAGAAGCTTGTTGAACGTCACAAGTCCAAGTATGGTGCGAATAAGAGCCTTTGTTCCTTGCTCCTCCGTCACCGTCACAGCTGGACCCAAATTCACCGAGCAGATCCTTTTACGCAACAGTCCTCCTCCGCAATCTACTCTCCTCCCCCCTCAACCCGGCTACAGCCTGCACGGCGCGCTGCCCTGCGTGGTGGGATGTGCCCGAGTCGCTGAGGTGGTGTGGGGGAGGCTTGTCAATGGGGAGGGGAGAAGGAAGGTCAGTAAGATCAGTTGGCCGCCCTCCGCCCTCCCTCCCTCCCTCCACACCTTCAACTCTCAGCCACCAGAGACCCGGGTCGCCATGCAGCCATTACCCAGCGAGGAGGCGTGCAGCGGTCCGCCCAGGTGCTGTACCAGCCTCGCAGCGGCCGTCTCTTCCGGTTTACTGCAGACATCCTGCTTCCTTGCGGTAACTGTTATTTTCCGGGTAACTGCCCACCGCCGTGAAGGTCCTCACATAAAATATCGTGACGTTTTCGGGATAAAGGAGTGCGCCCGGGCAAGATGGTGTTCCCTAATCTCTCCTCTCACACCACAGTCTCCAAGGCAAGACAAGACGCCACCGACCACGGCACCATCTCCCGCTTCTCCCCTTAAGGCCTCGTCCTACTCTTATCCCATCTTTTCCTCACCCACTTCCCCCACTAACCTTACACTCACCATCACCACAACACCTTCTCCCACCCACCCATCACCCACCACACATCCTTTTACAACACGTTACCCGCCCACTCCCTTTGACCACGAACACCCTGCTGCTCCCTCTCTTTTGTGCGTGGTCCCGCTGGTCCATACGAGCTGATCTAAGTTCTAACAGCCTCTTGTTTATCACCTCGCACCCAAAGATCGCACCACGCCGCACCCGCACCGTCTCTGCTCACTCAGCTACACATATTCAGCCCAACAGCCCACTTCAACCGCCCCCTACCCCTAGTGACCGGGCGGGCGAGGACCGTGAAGGGTGAACCACTCTGGGTAACACCGTTCATCTCACACACCACACATAATGGCGATACCTGCCGGCCCATGGCTGGGGGAAGACCGGGTGGAGCAGAGGCTGGCGTGACTGCCCCAGTCTGCTCCCCTCCTCTCCCCCCCAAAACCCCTGTACCCTTGCCTACCCCCACCCCCATCCCTGACACACCAGCTGATACTGTTAATGGTGCATGCGGGTTTTCTCTCGTCAGGCCGGCTGGGTCCTGCCTGGCCGTCTCCACTCGACTGCCACCTGCTGGCTGACTGCCGCTCACTGCACCACCTGCTGCCTCTGCTGCCGTTCCAGTAGTTATTCCAGTGAATGCTCAACCTGCGGCAAAATGTTGAAGCTTATTCTGACGTCGACACAGCGTAAAGCCTCGTATTGCTGTTCCAGATGCTGTGTCGACGTCTGCTTTTGTTGCACACCTTCAGGGCCGCTGCTGCCGCTCTCCTGTTTCTGCCGCTGCCGCTACCTCTGCCTCACCCACTGCCGCCTCCACCCATCCACCCAAATCCTGCTCATAAATTTCTCCGGGTGATGCTTCTGATCCCCTTCGCTTCATCTGTTTCTCTCCGGCGTTTCCAGCATCCCTCCCTGGCTGTTGGGGGTTCGCTCCCTCATGCTAACGACACAGGGTTTCATGTGATCCCCATTTTAAATCCAGGTACATCTGTGTGTCGGGAGGCTGGTGCAGGTGGGAGGGCGGGGCACAACTGGCACGTCGAAGCTCTCTGTGTGGCGCGGAGGGGAAAGGGGGGAGGGGAGCTGAGTGGAGATAACGCACATAAAACCAACGATGAGAGGAGTGTGCCAGACCCAGGACCAGGACCCTGCACCGTGGCCTCCAACGCTCTACAACATGTGTTTCCTTCCCAACCCTCCCTCCCCCCTTACACACACACACACACACACACACACACACACACACACACACACACACACACACACACACACACACACACACACATACACACACACACACACACGGGTTAAAGTGACATGAGCACGCCAGTTCAAGTATGGGAGAGGCAAGGCGGCCAGCACCCAGCACCCCTTCGCCTTGCCTAGTCCCGCTGCGACACACCGGGAGCTCTTATGACCGCGTTGATCTGCAAGTCTGGTCGGCCCTGCAAGGATCGGACCCACAAAGTTTGCCTGCCTCCACCTCGTTCACTCCTATCCTGCCCACTCCAACACTACAATCTTGCTGCACTAGTAAGTCTAGAAACCTTTACACAAATCCTGTTCACTCACTCCACGTGCCCCATAATCTAGCCTCATAAAATCAAAATTGCAATTAGTTTTGTTCTTGCTCTCCATTAAAAAGAAGTGTAGGATTAAATTCAGTAAAGATTAATCCAAATACGTATTGATTCGCTTTAGAAGAGACAAGATATAACGATTCCACTATTACAAGTTGAAAGGTTATTAAACGTTACGTGGAAATATAAAAATGTCAACCTCGTTAACTCACGGACGTCTTTTCGCGAACGTTCCTAATCCAACCCAGCCCTGCCACACCCGCCTCGACACAGCCTTAGTAACACCTGCACGTTCCTCACAGCCCGCGGTCACAACAGCCACTTCGTCACAGCCAGACCCCGCCGGCCAACAAGGCAGCTTGGGGATTCTGGCTCTTAGGTAAACGGCGAGCCTAACCAAGCCCCCACAAGCTGCTTCCTCTATGAATGTTAAACGAAAGAAATCTACATACAACATCACGTCTCCTGAACCTAAAGAAACAGAAGAAGTACTAACAGGAGTATAGAGGCGGACGCAACACAACGGTAGCAGCAAAAGTATTAACAGTGACAGGAACAGATGCTAATAGCTCAGAAATAGGACTGCCTTCTGCAGCTGCAACGGGAACACCATGCTCCCGCCCCTCCTCCGTAGCATGGCAGCGGCTGCCCGTAACCATATTTGCTATTTAAATTAATCCCATGCGGGTGTTTGGGCTCGCGGTTCCCCCAGACATTAAGCTGGTGTCATAAGTTATCGAAAACTCATTCTGGTTATGCATCCCTTTCACCCGGGCCGGCGGTGTGAGGTCAGGCGGGCCGGGGTGGGGGACGGAGGCGTGTTTTGGTGTACGGGATTGTACTGTGTGTGTGTGTGTGTGTGTGTGTGTGTGTGTGTGTGTGTGTGTGTGTGTGTGTGTGTGTGTTGTCGTCCTCATATAAGCGAGGTAGTGTTGGTGCGTTTGAATCTAGTGGTGAGGAAGTAGGGAATGGAGGTCGTGGTGTGGTGGCCTGCTATGCACATGGCTAGTTGTTCATTTGGCTCATGGCCGTCAGAGGGGGTGTGGTGAGTCCCACTAGGGTGTGCTGGAGACCACAAGGGAGGGTGTGTCAGAGTGATGGACAACAGGGTGGCAGGGGAAGGGCAGGGGAAGGGAGGGGAGGGTGAGGTGCACGCCACTTCATGAGAGGTTGTCAGGCAAGGCTTGTGTCTGACCAGCTGGCTGTTGAACGGTAGGTGAAGGGAGGTGAAGGGAGGCACACACATCAATGTTTGGGAAGCACATTTGTTTTTAGCCAAGTATTGTTCTACATCACAAAACTGTTCGCGCCAAGAGACTTTATGGAGGCTAAGATCCACTGCCGCTTGCCCGTTATTTGGCGTAGGTTTAGATTTTTTTTAGAGTGACGCCTTGTTGCGGCGAGCATGTGGTTTGGTGCCAGTCCTAACACAACACCTGCCACACGTCAAACTGTACCCCACGTTATTCGCCTTCACATCAACCTTAATTAATGTACACGAGGGGGAACCTGACACAGCGCGTCCCCTGCAGCAGCCCGGCCTGACCCCAGCCAGTCTGGTTCATCTGTACCACAGGACCGTACACCAGCTTGCTCCAACTAATAGACGACCCTGAACTTGCCGCTGCTTCCTACTACTCAGTTTAAAAGTCTGGTTTGTTTTCCTTTAACATTATGTTTCGCCGCAGGATATAATGACGCAGCACTACCACTGCACACTAACTATCAGAAACATACGGACTGCTTCCAGCTTGGCCTACACTTACAAGACGCGTTCTGGACTTCCTCGTCGGTAACCAACGGTATTCAAGGGGTGGAGGATGGAATTAATGCTTCTCCTAGACATGGGCAATATCATGTTCAGCCTGTATCCAGTATCTAGAAGCTGATGTAAAGAGCCTCTTTGTGGGAACTAGCCTTGACGATAAACAACTTTCATTCGGGCGATTTTAGAGAAACACACGAGGCGTCGCGCACTCTTTCTCCTCCCCCTTGCATCAGTGTGGGTCTTGTATTGAGGACGTACAAACTGGTGTATGCCTCAACTCGGCAAAGCTGGCGATTACATACTATCAGGATGACTGACACTGTGAGCTTCTACAAACAACTGTTAAAGACACACACACACACACACACACACACACACACACACACACACACACACACACACACACACACACACACACACACACACACACACACACACACACACACACAACTTGGGGTAGCGGTGGTAAGCGTGCGGAGCCTCCAGACGTGAGCACAAGTTAAGAGCTGCGAGCCAAGACAAGCGATACAAAAAGCTGCCAAACCGACGGCGAGGCGGAGGCGAGGCCTGGAGAAGGGCACCTGCTGCGGTGTTTACCAGCCCTGGGGCCTCGCGACCCCCCCTCCACCACCCAGCCGCCCGCGCCGCCCGCACTGCTAACATCCACCCCACCTGGTGGTTGTTATTGGCAGCTGATACCGCCGCCTAGGTGACGCTATAATGTTTACGGTGCATCCTTGCCGCCTGGATCTTGAGATTTAGTTCAGACTGACGGACTGGACTTGTTATATGTAAGCAAGAATGACAACTCTGATGACATTCTCTTAACTTAATGACGAATGGACGTCATATGTGCATACAAGTCCTACCCAACGAGTCCATTCCACGTGTGTGTAGTAGGATCAGCCGCAATTATACTACGTAATAAATAACAAGATAATATATGCAAAAACATAATAATCTTGAGTGCAGTGCAACAAGGATAAGTCATTTCCGTAAGCTACAAATATCTCTGAATTTTCCCTCGATGAAAATTAGATCTTTAATGGAACGTGGAGGGAAGTATGCTGCAACAAAGGCTTTACGTTGTGTTGGAGGGCAAGGCTGTGAGTCCTGGAACGGCTCGTGGGATGAAGAGAGGCAAACCAAACTGTAAATACATTAATGAAAGAGAAGCATGGAAGTAGAAGTAGAGAAGAAATAATGAAGGTTCACCAGAAGATATATTGGCAGCTGTTGAACACACTGCATCATGCTAGGTGACTGTCAACTGAAAGACGAGTATACACAAGTATCTTTAAAGTTATAAAACTAAAACACGACAACACACTTGTCGAAGATGAACTATGTTTTAGAGACCAGAAGGACGTAGCACATAGCGATGGATGACAACACAGCACAATGATGTATATTAACGACAGAAGAGAATCCGGCGCCGCAGCAGCTGTGTCAGCACCGCAGCGAGCCTCCCTCCCCATAGCCGCTGCTGCACAGCCGGTTCCGACAAATGACAGGGTAAGCAGAGGCTAACAAACTGCTCTGGGCTACAGGACGGCGGCCTTAGAGGAGAGTGATGGTGACAACCAGGGAGTTGGCACGCAAGACAGCCTTAAAGCTACAGATGACGTCGCCGGAGGAAGCCGAAGGCGGCGCGGGGCGAACAGGAAGACCGGCGGGTGGCAGGTACGCGGGTCTGGTGGGTGGGTGGGCGGGGAGTTGTGGGTGGTGGGAGGTAGGGGTCGGCTGGAGCAGCGGGGTGGCTGCGGCTGGCTGTCAAGTGAGGCCTTCAGCCCTGAGCGGCTTGAGGGAGATGCCGCCACCCGCCTAGGTATTACGTTCTCTTCACACACACACACACACACACACACACACACACACACACACACACACACACACACACACACACACACACACACACACTTTCTATATAAAGGGGTGAACCTACACAACCCCTGTAAAGAGCGATGCATCAGCGCTGCCAGAAGACCACACCAACAAACAAAAAAGCGGCAAGTAGTGTGAAGAGAGGACGGAAAAAGTTTGAGGTTGATGGTCACGACTGGCAGCCATCCGTCATGAGTGGTGGGAGGTGCGTGTGTAGCTGTGTGTGTGTGTGTGTGTGTGTGTGTGTGTGTGTGTGTGTGTAGCTCCCAGACCCACACACACACGCTGACCCGCCGCCACTACCACCCGTCCCACGCCTCCTGCTTAGCCACACGTCATGTCTCCTCACATCTGTAATCTACTCACGTCACTTCCACCAGTTTTCCCTCCTTACTTTTCCTCGCCACACCACAGCCGCAGCACTATCAACACCAACACACACACACACACACACACACACACAGACACACACACACACACACACACACACACACACACACACACACACACACACATCTTCACAGCTTGAGTCTCTCCCTCTCTCCTCTCCCCTCGCTCTCCAACTCCCACCCACCCTACTCACGACCAGAGATCCCGTCAACTCATCGTACCACCACATCCCTGTCCCCAGTTTCAAGTCGCGCCACTGCAACCCTCATCCCCACCCCACCCCCACCCGCACCCTCGCCTTGGTCTTCACTCAGCCTGTCTGCCCATGAACCCAGATCACGCCATCACCCGCCACCTGCCCTCCATCTCAGGGATCTCCGTCTGAGGTATTCAGCGTGAGCCTTCGCCCGGCAGGGAACAACCCCTAGCGATCCCTGTACACAAACACCGCCAGAAACGCCTCCATACTAATGATCATTTGCATACACACTGAGCCTCTCACAGACCCTTTCTCCCTCCCACACCCTCTCCAGCTGGACCCTATCGGAGCAGACCTTCCGCTTTCCTTCCCTCCCTTTCTCCCTCACGACCACACACACACACACACACACACACACACACACACACACACACACACACACACACACACACACACACAATCACTTCTGCCACCACCAGAAGCATTCACGCTCAGCAGACTCGGTTACCCTCACCAGACGCTCTCACCCTCGCCACCCTCTCGCTCTCCTCACACACTCTCCCCTTCAGCCCTCATTCTCACCATCATCTGAAGCCTCCGCCGCTGTCAGGGAGCCGTCCAATCCTTTCTGGGTTCGCTCACTCTCCTCAGAAACTCGAGCGCTCGTACGATGTTCACACTTTTCTTTCCATTTCCCTAGAGTGGCTACATAACACAGGTAATGACACACGCACCAACGACCTAGCCTTACACATTCACCCTGGCCTCATTCCTCTACCTCCAAGCGCGCCCCCCCCACACACACACACACACACACACACACACATACACACACACACACACACACACACACACACACACACACACACACACACATACACACGCCCGCACAATGGCCACACACCCCCTCTCACTGCCTAGACATTCTCGCCACCACAAATAACAAGGGTCGCGGACAGGCTTTTATTCTCTGCGTGCACCTGCTGTTGCCTCACCACCACCGCCACCACTACCACTTCCACCTCTTCCTCCACCCGTTCCACTCTCCCACCGTGCTATCATTCTCCACCCACGCTCATTCCCTCCACATTCCCACACCGGCTGACACCCTCGATTACTGCACGGCTCCTCTGCGCTCACATCCACCCATTCATCACTCTAACGCCTCGCCCTTCCCTTCCAGTCCGAACGCCGTCATTCACCACCTCCACCTCCTACCACCATCACCACCACCACCATACACCCTCTCCCTCTCCCTCTCTCTCTCTGCGTTGCCCCAACACGCCATGTATCTTCAGTCTCGCTACAGCTACACATTCCATTCTTGTCATGCCACCACCACCACCACTGCCTTCCCCTTCCACTCACTCTTCTCCTGTAAAGCTCTCAGTCTCGCTCTCACCGCCTCGCCTTTCTTCCCCTCGCTCCCTGCCATCAATAAAGATATCACGACCATCAAATAAAGTATCCAGCTGCCCGACCATGGGAGCGCTCTCTTCCTCCTCCATGTCCTCCTCCTCCTCCTCCTCCTCCTTCTTCGCACTTTCCCTTCACTCTCTTCGTGTCCGTCCCATCTTCTTTCCTTCCCATCAAGTCTTCCCTCTGTGCTCCCTCCTCCCCTCCGTCCAGGCAAGCTAACGATTCTCCCCTAAAACCCCTTCCGGTACCTGCTTTCATCTTCGCCCTCCCTCCATCCTAACCCCAACCCACCTAAACCTCATCGTTCCTAGCCAACCACCACCACCACCCCTTCCTCCCACTCTCAGCTCCGCCCAGACCCTCCCAACCTGGCTTTTACGCCCGCCGCCCATTATGCAGCCTCACAACAAAAGGATCGCCGCCCACTGAGGTAGCGGTCGTCACCACAAACAACAGGTTCCTTCTCCTCACCGATCTCCCCCTACCATGCCGCCGCCACATCACAGCTGACGCCTCCTTCCTCCTCCTCCTCCTCCTCCTCCTTCCCCTCCTCCTCCTCGTTCCCTTGCAAGCCACACCTGAGCCGTGCCACACCTAATGCCTCCTCCACCACACCTCACGCCTGCTTCTCACGCCTCTTCCTCCACCTCCTTCTCTAGATAACCGACGCTCCTCACGCGCTTCTGACTCATGCTTTCCCTTACTTGTTTTCTGCTTCTGCTGCACCGACGCCGCAGCAGAAGCAGAAGCAGAAGCAGCCACCATCATCCCTCTTCCTTCCTCTCTCTCTCTCTCTCTCTCTCTCTCTCTCTCTCTCTCTCTCTCTCTCTCTCTCTCTCTCTCTCTCTCTCTCTCTCTCTCTCCCTTCCTACCTCCATCTTCCTCAGCTCACCACCACTACACTTCACACACACACACACACACACACACACACACACACACACACACACACACACACACACACACACACACATGTCCTCTCCACACCTTTTCCCTCTCGCCAAACTTTTTTTTTTTTTTTCAACTGCGCCCACTCTGCCATCCATCCCCCGGCCCCCCCCCGCACACACACAAGCAGGCACGCACACATACACGCACACACACACACACACACACACACACACACACACACACACACACACACACACACACATACAAACACACACACACACACACACACACACACACACACGCACACACACACACCAGCTGTCTCCCTCTTTACCCAAGACACATACACAAACACCTCGTCGGAGTTGAGCCGTGCGGCCAATATAATCACCACACTCCAATACATCTCAGCTCCGCCTCACATGAACAAATATGAATAAAAAACGAAACAAACTGAACCGGCAGTGAGCGAGCGTGTTCGATTATCACTTGAGGAGCAACAGCGAGTGTGGGGACGGTCGGCCCCAGCGGTGTGCTAGCAGGGTACCCCCAAGTCCCACGTCCGCCCCTGTAAGGTTCACGGATGTAATTTTACCTGTGGTTGTGCGGAGCGCCAGCCACGGTACCTGACCGCGCCGCTGCTGCTGCTGCTAGCCCGAGGGGACAGAATCCACACTTACCTGCAGGAGGGAGAAAGAGAAAATGTTAGAACGAAAAGCTTATATTACACCCATCGTAAAGAATAAACACATACACACACACACTCACACACACACACACACACACACACACACACACACACACACACACACACACACACACATACGGAGGCAACCCTCGCAGGACGCTACAAATCACATTTCGATGCAAAGAATAAAAAATGACATCGCAATGACCTGGGAGGGAAATAACAAGACACAAAATCTCCACCTTGCATGGAATAACATTACATGAGAAGAAAATGTCGCACCGCAAGGAGGGAAGGGGTGGGGGTGCGTGTGAGGGGTTGGTCGGCGGCGTGCGGGAAAGACACACACAGGCGGAGAGGAGGAGCTCTTGATACGAAAAGAATAAACAAGTAATGTCACCGTCCCCTCCTCGCTGCCGCCTCACGAGGACCGAGGCGGAGCGTGCGAGGGGCGGCGAGGGGCGGCGAGGGGCGGGGAGGGGCAGCGAAGGGCGGGGAGGGGCAGCGAGGGGCGGGGAAACGCTGTGTGGAGCGTGGAGGTGGAAAAAGAGGCGCAGGGGAGGCCACACGAGGAAGGGGAGAGGACAAGAGGGGCTGACGTCGCATAATGATCCTGAGAACATCACCTCCTGGCCGTCCCTTCCATCCCGCACCTCAGGCAGTCTAACCGATCCCTCTCTCCCTCCCTCCTCTCCCTCACACTCTCTCCAGCTCCTCTCCCTTCCTCCGCGATACCAGAACTTTAAACATATCTTCACCCCAGATCAAAAATAAATATTTGAATAACACATGAGCGATACTATACATGGCTTAAAAATGGGACTCATGTTACTAAAGATCCAGGGAAATGACGTGGATTTGGTGTGTGTGTGTGTGTGTGTGTGTGTGTGTGTGTGTGTGTGTGTGTGTGTGTGTGTGTGTGTGTGTGTGTGTGTGTCGGGGTGAGAGGTGGAGTATGAAGCGGTTTGGAAGGGAAGGAAGGAGGGAGGGAGGCGGTGCATGGATGCGTAAGGAGAAAGAAACGGGGCCTGGAGCACTATGTGAGGGGAAGGATGCGGTCTGCAGATGCGTGAAGATGAAGGAGAAGGAGAACGAGAACGAGGAGGAGGAGGAGGAAGAGGATGAAGACCTGAAGTGGCGTAAGAATATGACAAAACATCATGATAGTCTAGAACAGCGAGATAGTAGAGCAAGGCGGAGCGGGGCGAAGCGGATGGTTTGAAAGGCACACATGCGGAAACCATCGACAAGCGGTCTGGAGCAGTGGTCGCAATGTTAGAATTTGGCGGAGCAGCGTGACGGGGATGGCCTGGATCAGCGTGATGGCAGGGGAGCGAAGCGTGGGTTTGGGCTAGTCATTAACCACGCCCCTGTGAGTCACTCGGCCGGTGATGCGGGTTAATGGAGGCGGACTGGACACAACACGACCCTGGATGGCGAGGGGGGCGGGGTAGGTAGTACCTTTTGGCGCGGCTGTCCCGAGGGTTGAAGGGGATAGTTGAGGCAAGTGTTCCGTGTTGGGTGGTGGTGGTAGTGGTGGTGGTGTAGTGGTGAGGACGAACCAACAGGCACAAGAAGTTGTGTGTGTGTGTGTGTGTGTGTGTGTGTGTGTGTGTGTGTGTGTGTGTGTGTGTGTGTGTGTGTGTGTGTGTGTGTGTGTGTTTATATAGCCAGTAGTAGCAGTAGTAGTAGTAACAGCAACAGTATCAGCAACAATAATAACAGTATCATTATAGTTATTATTATCATTAGCAGTAGTAGAGGTAATAGTAGTCGTAGTAGTGGTGGTAGTGGTAGTGGTGGTAGTAGTAGTAGTAGTAGTGGTAGTGGTGGTAGTAGTAGTAGTAGTAGTAGTAGTAGTAGTAGTAGTGCCAGTAGCAATAGGAGCATTAAGTGGCATTAATCGGCTTCCTCGCTGCACCTCACCACTTGCTATGTACTGCAGTAACAGGCGGTGCAGGGGGTGATCAGCGGCTCTTCCAGAATGGGGCCGCACAAAGGCCGTCTCACTCATTCACTCGCGTGTTACGCCCTCATACATATACTCGCTTCATATTACACTAACACTCACACTGTTACAATTCCTGCATTGTATCCCAAGAAGTAAAGAAAAAAAGTCAGATTTGTGTATCAATGCGACACTCGTTTTTATATTATTTTTTTACCCTTGAAAGAAAGAACAAATTCCTCGCGGGCATCTTATCATATTAATTGCAATCTGTCATTTGTGTTCGTTTATTTTTGTTTCATCTGTGACTCTTTCACCTTTCGTGCGTTTCCCTGTCTCCGGCGTGTCCCTTCCAGCTGATCCGGAATGCCGCCTCGCTGAGCCGAGAGCCACGGAGGCCTCACTCAGCCGGAGGTCGGAAACAGCCAGCCAGGTCGCGAGTCTGACTGCGCCTCGGGAACACAAACTTTGTACGCCGCAAACTGACGACGCGCGAAGATCAACTGAGCCAAAATTAAGTTGGTTCAGCTTAAGGTAAACTTTGATATCCGTGACCTGAAGGAGACTACCGGGATGCGGGCTGGTTAGGGCTAGTTGAGCTGACTATAACGTGGTATGTGGAGGGTGGTGGGTGGGAAGGGACGGCGCGGGTGTCGACCTGGAGTGCGAAAGGTTGTTTGTACAAGGTGAAGGGTGTAGGGCTGAGTGTGGAGGGTTATGTACACAGTGTAGAGAGTAGTGGGGGGTGAAGATCCGTGAATGCAATGTGGAGGGATGTCAAGGAGGGTGGAATACTGCATGTACTATGTGGATGTGGGTGGAATGTGTGACAGACTATATATGATGTGGAAGGGTGTGCATGCAGTGTGGAGGAGGTAAGGGGGGGACATGGAGTAAACTGGAGTACACATGACAAGTGGAGGGAATGCAGGAGGTGTACAAAGCAATGTGGAGGGGCGGTGGTAGTGCGGTGGTGTGGTAAACAAGGTGCGTGCAGTGCAAGGCTGTGCATGAGGCGTGGAGAGGCGCAGGGAGTGTGTACGACCATGCAAGGGGTGTGAAGAGGGCGTGGAGAGTGTGCTGAACTACATATACAGTGTGGAAGGCCTTGCATCTGATGTGTATGTACGTGCGGATGGAGCGAAGTATACTAGGTGCAGGTGACGTGTATAAAGGGCGGGGGGAGTGTAGAAGGACGTGCGTGGGATGCGGAGAGGCGTGTGAGGGGGGGAGGAGGATAATATGATGGCTTTGGGGGAGATATCATAAAGGGTTGTGCGTATGACAAAGGCGATAACTGCAAACAGGCAGTCATAAGTATAATCCTTGTTAATACAGAAAAAGGATTAGTGGCAGTGAAGGGAGGAGGAGGAAGAGGAGGGAGAGGAGGGCTTGAACTAATGGTTGAGGGAGGGAGACGGGAACACCAGCCAGCAGGGGACAGCTGTGGGATTCTCGGAGGTCGTGTCTAAACCTGGAATGAGGGTCTTGAGAGCGGGGAAGGCTAAAGGCGGGAGGCGGGGAGGCGGGGAGAGGGGGAGGGAAGGGAAAACGACAGGACGTGCGTCGCGGCCACTTCAGTCCGCTTTATGGATGAGGCCAGCGGTGAGGTTGCTCACAGATTCCATCTAGATGATAGACTGAAGCGAGGAAGCTGTGCTGGCAAGAGCGACGGATGGCAAGGGAGAGTGGGATGGGAAAGAAGAAAAAAAACGGAACAGTAAAGTGAGGGCGCCGGGGGAGACGAGCAGCGCGACCAGCCTGTGACAGGAAGCCACTCGGCAGGCGACAGCAGGGGCGGTAGCGTCTGGACACTGTTAACCTGATGACGCTCATAAGATCGAAACTCGCACACCACTACACAGAGGACGCGACCCTCGAGCCAGTGGCGGTTGTTGCTCTCCTCATCGACCCGGGGAAAGTTAGCAGCAAGTTGGCACACAGACAGCAACATCCCCCGCACTGGCGACCGTGGCCGAGCTGTCCCGTGGCAGGTGGCAGGTGTGTCCATTTGCAGGTGGGGGAGGGAGGAGAGGGAGGGAGGGGTGGTGTTAATGGCAGTGATGGTGATGGTGGTGGTGGGTGTTAATACTCTGAATGTAGTGACGGTGACAGCACTGTAACTGATGATAGTAGTGGTGGTGTGAGGTGGCAGGTGTGTTCTA